>JAUMHI010000063.1:2495773-2514575 GCA_032359435.1 Enteromius unitaeniatus
CGGGAGGATCTACAAACGGAATTGGCCAGCCGAGATCAAGGTATGTCCCTCAAGGATTACATGGAACTGGCCATACGCACGGACGCCTGTTCAGTGCGTCGCTTAAATAGTCCGTATTTTGGCGGGACCAGCGCTCGGAAGCGCCCAAGGTACGTGGGGGAAAAAGGTCCGGGTGGTAACTAAAACTCAGGTGAAGGTTCCCGCTGCAGTCTCTCGGAGAGCGCCACAGAGGCGCGGCTTGTGACAGTCTTTAGAGAACTACAGTAAAATACTGTAATCATTTGTAGAGCTATAAAAGTAACTTTACTCTCATAGATTTGGTCTTTGAAGAAAGTATTGAGGAGTGTAATATTAGAGATCTGAGTTTTTGATATTATGGCAGATCTAAGATTTCTGATGAATTTTAGTAAAGGAGTCTATTTTTTCAGGAGAAACAGATTTCTGTGATTTCTTTCATCTGTGATTTTTCCTCTTTTAAATGACCTCAGATTTGTAAAGACATTCAGAACTGACTGGATTTGATATTGTATGAATGTGTGTTTCTCATTGTTTCTCCAGAACGTGTCAAGATTCTGCCTATCACAGTTTCTTGTATCTTGTGTTGTGTCAGCACATGGCTTTGTTTTTGTCAGCCATGTGCTTTCCTAGTCACTCCTCCTTGTCTCCTCGTTACCACACCCTCTCGTTAGCCTCTCGAGTCCTTGGTGGTAATTTGTTTTCACCTGTTCCTCATGTGTCTTCCTCTTTACT
Source organism: Enteromius unitaeniatus (assembly GCA_032359435.1). Lineage (NCBI taxonomy): Eukaryota > Metazoa > Chordata > Actinopteri > Cypriniformes > Cyprinidae > Enteromius > Enteromius unitaeniatus. The sequence continues at coordinate 2,496,524 of JAUMHI010000063.1, forward strand.
TATAGTGTGTTTTGCTGGTTCGTTCTGTCCTTCACCCATGAACTCTTTGTCTGTGGATATGGCTGAGTGTGGTTTTTGTCTGGTTCTTTGTAGTTTCATGCTCTTGGCTTGCTCCTTCTCTTGCTTTTAGTCTGTCTTTGCTTTCTTTTTATTTTCAGTATTTTTAGTTCTCCTAGTCTTGGTCCATTTCAGTATTGGCGGCCTACAAGTATATGGGTCTAGCTCAGTCTTGTTCTTTCTATCTACCCGGTCAGGCTTCTCCTGCTGGTGTTATAGTCTCCCAGTTGCTGCCTGATTCACTACTCTCTTGTATCAATCTGTTTTATTAATAAACCCCCTCTTCACTCAACCTGCGAATGGGTCCTCCTTCCTGATCCCTGACAGAATGTGCATGTCTACTTCTCTACAGGGAAATGTGTGTCTGACTGCAGCGCTGTGGTTTAGGTGGTTGGCCGATACAGCACTTCTCTGTGTGGTTAATGGATAACTGCAGCAGTCGGGCGGCCATGATGAAACGTTGACATTTCCCTCCGATTATTCATCCACCCCTTTGTTCGGAGTGTTTGCTAATGGCCTGGGCTCTGGGCGGAGTGCGCTGGAGATGGAGAGACGAGAGACAGAGAGGGGTATCTGAGGCACACCCCGCTGTTTGTTCCTCGTGTTTGCTCAATATGGCGTGTGGGTGGAGGGTCTTCGCGAGCTCTGCCCACGACCCTTAGAGCACGAGACTCTAAACCTGCATGTTATTATGGACATTGCATATAACTTTAGGTCAGTTTAAGGACACGGGATACAGTTTGGGTATTAGTGTAAGTGGCTAACTTTGACAATAAACATGAGTCAGATTTCATCCACAAAATCAAAAGGGAAAAACTAAACGGAAAGCTACTCTAAACACCTCTGGCTTTTTTTTTCTTTGTATTTTGTTACTGTTATTGTCACACTGTGGTGCTCATTAAGTTCTCGTTATGTACAATATTTCACTGCATTATAGTGAATAAATGACATCTTTGTCTTTGACATTTCTTCTAAAAATTAAAAAATGGCATTTAAACTGAGAGACTATTATCCTAAAGCAGACTGTTTTAAAGACTCTAATCAAATTAATATGAATTACTTTTAATACTGATATATATACTTCAGCTATATATATTTATATTAGTGCTGTCAACTGATTAATTGTATCCAAAATAAAGGTTTCGTTTACGTAATTAATTGTGTATTCTGTGTATATTTTATGTCTATATAAATACACACACATGAATGTATATATTTAAGAAAAATGTGTTACGTTTACAACTTAAATAAATATATGTATATATGATGTAAGTGATGTGAATATAAATATATTCCTGTAAAGGAGTGTAAATATTTTCATAGTATATGCAGTATGCATGTGTCTTTATGTATGCATATTAATAAATATACACTGTGCAAACGCACATTATGAAAGCAAAACTTTTATTTTGTGAGTGATTAATCATGATTAATCTTTTGACAGCACTAATATATATATTATTACAGTAATAAGAATGATATTTCTTTGCATTGAAAAATATGAAAATTGTTCAAGAGAATGAGGGAGGAAAGTGTTTGATTAAATGCAACACACACACACACACACACACACACACACACACAAATATTAAAATCTTGACCAATTCAATGAGATTCACCTGATATCTTTACATCCATTTTATTTTGAAACACCAACATAAGCCATTTTTCTCTAAAAAAAAGACTTATTTGTGCTACAATTCAGTGTGTTTTTAAATGCAACAAAATAATATGACAATAAATATCAAACAAGCTTTGTTACAAATAGCTCATATGTTAAAAATAAGATGGCTAGAGAGGGAAAATGGCTTTATGTTATCATGATCAGGATTTCATGGAGAGGTTTTAGTGTCAGATTTCTTTTCTTCATGTTGGTTTTAGAGTTTTAACCGGAGTAAACAGTGAAGTGTTTCTAATTGTCCTCAGTCTTATCAGCAGAAGGGTGGAGTCCAGAGAGGAATGAAGAAGGGATGCAGAGAGAGATCACTCAGGTAAATACAATGCCTGCCCGCTCCAAATAAACAGAGGGATTGAGAGAGAGGAGGAACGAGAAAGGTGGGTCGGGTATTGTAGTGTCTGTTTGCTCACTCCGCAGGCTCTGTTCACTGACACCTGAGCAGTTGATTAGATGCTGCTGCTGACGGAGACAATGATGGGAGCAGAACATTATATTTAATATTTCACAACTCAGAGAATGCTTTTACCTTGTGTTTGCCGTGAAGATGAATGAACGTGATTTATGAATGTGAACGAATGAAAATAGAGGCACTCTGTTGTGACAATGAACCAATCATGACCAGTCAACATTTTATGGCTCAGTATATGGTGCTAGATCCTAAATATATTTGGATATTTAATGAGTTCTCATGTTTGTGTGATTTAAATGTTCATTTTTTTGAACGAGTTTTAGCAACGGATCCAAATTGGTAAGTTCCCATTGAGATTTACAGCAAGGTCCCCTTCGTTGACTGGCAGTCACTGAAAAAAAACTGATGTAGAAATTATTTTCATTGAAATATTGCACTTTGCTGCAAAGAAAAACATGATAATTGGTGCCCTACATTTGGTTGCACAAGTCATTTCTACTTAATTTATATTAAAGTGACTTTAGAAATCAAGATGATGCTTGAATAACTTAGAAAATTCCAGGGAAATTGGTTAAAGTTAATGGTTTTAAAATAATTAAAATCATATAACTAATCTACACATTGAGTTCAACACAAAACATTGAAGTAAAAAATCTGTAGTGTCTTGTAAAATGTCAGTAATTTTGGTTTTAATAACAAATTTCTTTCATTTTTAGTTCATTTAAATAAAATGGAATACATTTGATTGTGATCATGTTTTAGTAATTATTGGAGTGAACTTTAAATGGCATTAATAAAATGTTTTATAAATATGTTAGTTAATGAAATGCAGTTAAGCAGTTAAATCTTATTGTGTTACTGAGATATTTTATGCAAATCATAGCACAGCCTCACCATCAAGAGAAAACTCTTAGAAGCATAATAGTTTAGTCACCATGATTTTAAAACAACAATGAAGGCATTAAACCAGTCTTACTTGTGATTTTTCTTTCAGTCTTTATAATTGTCATGTGATTTTGATGAAGACTCAGATATCTGTAAGGAACTGACTCGATGTAAATTGCATCGGCGTTTTGTGTGAAGCAGAATAACAGTGTATAGTGTGTGCTTTAGAGAAGTGAAGGACCCGCACCTGGCCGGGGAGAGCGAGCGGGGAGAGGAGGGCAGCTTTAAAGCTTTTACCACTGTGCAAACAGTAGGCTGATTGCTTTTAATGGGATCAACTAGAGGCCTCTGTGAGAGTCAGCCCTGCCCTAACCAACAGCGGGATGTCGGGTAAGTGTAAGCTCACTTCTCATTACTGCTCTTGAAAGGGCCCGTGTAATCCAGCACACGTAAATGCAAACACACATCCACTCTCAGGAGCACAGACACCTTTGTGATGGGACAGCTGAAGGACACGGTGACCAAAACCTGTATTGCTCCTATACAGCAAAACCAACAGATTTCTACTTTTTCTTGTTGTATGAAGGTCACACCAGGGTTTTTATAGTTTACTTCTACTAAAAATATAAGTAACACTTCAGTATAGGAACTAATTCTCACTAAACTAGTAAACTAGTTGCTGTCAGCATGCCTATTATTAATATGTTGGCTGTTAATAATAGGTTGGATCTTAAAAAACTGGATCTTAAAAAAATAATAAAATAAAATAAATAAAAATGTACTAAAATAACTTAAATCAAAACTGGAAAAATATAACAACTACAATAATATACATGTTTTTATGAACTAACCAATGGAAATTGTAAAAGCAATCAATTATAAAAACAAACACTTTAACTAAAATGAAAACAGAAAATATTCTAAATATTAATAAAAATCTATTATAAAAATACAAATGATTTCATGTTCAAAACTATGATCATCCAAGCTCAGGGGGAAATTGTAAACCATTTTAATGTTTATTTTATGTTTAATATTTGCATTTTGTCGTGACTGTTCTTCAGTTTTGGTAAAATTTTCACCGCACCACACTTTTTCAAAAGTTTTTTGTAAGGATAAAGTACTAAAAAATAAACACAAATCAAGGTACTGTAAATATTGCTTGCAAACAGAATATTTTTACTGTGCATAATTTCTATTGTTACTAATTACAATATACTAATTACAAAAAGTTTTATATGGATATTTAGGTTAAATAAAACGCTAACTATGAAATGAATTTTAAAGACTTGTTATGTTCTAAAACTGTAAATATAATTTTTTATTATTATTATTTTAGTAACAAAATGGATTGATGAAAATTACAATGTGGTGGGAGATTTTTTGTTGATTTTTTGAGATTGTGATTAATCACATCCAAAATAAAAGTTTTTGTTTACGTAATATATTTTTGTATGAGTATATTTATTATGTATATTTACAAATACACACACATGCTTTATATATATATATATATATATATATATAATACATGTAATACATGAAAATGCATGTAAATATCTACTAAATATATACTGTATGTGTGTATGTGTGCATTCATATATTCATAATAAATATACACAGTACACTTAAAGATATATAATGAAAACAAAAACTTTTTTTGTATGTGATCTATCGTGATTCATCATTTGACAGTTCTAATTTGTACATTAATATGCAGGGTCCCTGGGACAGCACCTAAAGATTAACCAGGAAGGTCTCCGAACATCAGCACAACCAGCAGAGGAAATGTGTTTATTGAGACAGAAGCATTGGACCATTTCAGAGACACTCCAATCCCAGTGTTCTCCTCCTCTTCTCTCAGTGCTACACGACTGAAGGTGTTGTGTATGACCCAGTGATGAATCCGTGTTTGACGAGAGTATGGCGAAACCAAAAAGAGAAGCGCTGAGCTAACACAGAGAGTTTGGTTGAGGATCAGTATGTGGCTATGACTTAAAAGATCTAAAAACCAAAGGATCTTCCTTTTACTCATATGTGACTAAGAGTATTGCACCATGCTTTGGTTTCGAATCAAACAACATAATTGAACAGGCCTGCACTTAAACCCTGTCATCGTTTACTCACTCTCACGCCGTGCCAAAGTTGACTTTCTTGCTTCTTTGGAATACAGTATTTTCAAATACAGGTTTGAAACGACAAAAAAATAAAGACAGGATTTAAATTTCTGAGTCAGCTCTTTAAATTCTGAAGAGTGGAGAAAAACAAGCTGTTCTTCTCTGAATGTTCTTCTGATATTGATTGTTTGGTCCATTTTAATGTGACTCACCGCATTTGCCAAGACAGAGCTGGAACGAATGCAAATGACACATTTTGGAGTTATTTTTGATGTCCAAAGTAGGCGAAGCATGCAAATAAAGGTTCGTAAACTACATTTTATTGAGCGACCCCTGGTTGGGGTAAGTGTTCTCTTGAGCATTTATTGTGAAAGTTGGAGAGGTTAAGAGGTGCTTGTGTCGTCCACTGTGGACAGATAACACGCTTTCAGTCCCCACTCACAGACCTGGCCCAAAGCCAACTGATAACACAGTCACATACCATCTTTATTAATGATTGGTCAAGTCCCGGGCCGGAGCACGAACCCCCCGGCAGGTAAAATGAAGGATCTTTCCGTAATGACCACGTCTGAGCTCCACCCAATCCATTCTTACACTACTATGGCAACATTCCTTCAGGAACTAAAGAAAGCAGGTAGAAAAAAAGCTTGCGTCACCAGACATGGCATGGAAGGCACTTTAACATCTTGATAACATTAGTTAATTAGTTAACATGCAGCATGACAACTATAAAGCACAAATTATGTGGGAAATTGGGAATTTTTTATGGGCCTATTTATTTAGGGTGACTGGTATGATAGAGTGGGGTACTGTTTTTCCCAAAACACCACAAGATATAATCAAGATACATTTTTATTGTAAGTATGGACTACGTTTAGAAGAGTGATGTAGAAGTTTTCACCATGAAGAAAGCAGATGTCATAATAAACTATCAAATTTTTAGCTGTAAGAAAAAAGCTTGTTGTTTTGCATAACATCACAGTTATATATGATATGTGAACAGCATGTAGATACACGTTATTTAATAAAAATACAGTTATATTTTGGGAATGACATCATTTTTTTCTCCAAAAAAATCATTGGGGTAAAACGCCTCCAGTTTCTGTAGTTATTATACTGGTTGGTAACTAGTTGGTTGATTCAAAATATTGGTAACACTTGACATTTAATATTAGTTAATGTATTAACTAACATGATCAAACAATGATCAACCCATATATTACAGTATTTATTCACCTTTGTTAATGATAGTTAATAAAAATACAGTCGTTCATTGTTAGTTCATGTTAGTTTACAGTGCATTAACTAATGTTAACAAGCACAACTTGTGATTTTAATGAAGCATTAGTGAATGCTGAAATTGACATTAGATTAATAAATGTTGTAGAAGCATTCTTCAATCTTAGTTCATGGAAATGTAGTTAACTAATGTATGTAACTAATAACTGTAGGTTATTATAATTTTCTAATCTATAGCCTATAGATTATATATTTTTTAATTATATTAAAATTAAATATTACTACTGGTATTACTACTGTGATTCTTTTGCTTAAAAAAAAAAATCTAATGACATGAAATCTCTGGATATTTGTCACACTTACTTTATAATGTATCTCAGAGTCACTAAAACCATGATACCTTTTTTGAACACATTTAACCTTTGTTTTACAGAAAAGACGTGCACAGTCCTTAAGAGGGGCGTTTTCCTCCACTCTACCCTAACACTTTATTTAAGGATCAGTTCTTTCTGTCAGCTGCCTTGCTTATTTGCATGTATAGGCTGTTTCTTTGTAATTATAAAGCACTTATTAATGGCTTATTCTACATATTCCCTTAATCCAACCCATACCTAATCTTAACAACTACCTTACTAACTATTAATAAGCAGCAACTGATGGGTTTACTGAGGCAAAATCCACACTTAATTAAGTGTGACTTAATTAGGTTATTTAATAGTGGAAATGGGACCTTAAAATAAAGCCTGACTAAGTCTATTATGGGTAATGAAAGGTAAATATTGTGATTTTGGGAATCGCAACAGCGCAACAGTTTCCAGCACTGATAATAAATCAGTATATTAGAGTGATTTCTGAAGGATCGTGGGACTCTGAAGACTGGAGTAATGATGCTGGAAACTCAGCTCTGCGTCCCAGGAATCAATTTGACTTTAATTTAAATTTAAATAGAAATTTGTTATTTTACATTGTGATAATATTTCAAAATATTACTGTATTTTTGATCAAATAAACGCAGTCTTGATGAACGTAAGAAACATCAGACATCCAAAATCTTACTGTTTGCAAAACTTGGACTGGTAGTGTATATTGAAAAACATAAAGTACCGCCAAATTAAACATGACATTTCAAAGCAAAAAGATTGAAATAGTATGTTCTTGTCAAACTTCAGTAAGATTTTCTTTTTATTTACAACAAAAAAAAACATAAATAAAAAAATTGTTTGCATGAAGTCCCACCCCTAAACAAGTCCATACAAAACAGCCACCAATTCGATAAAACATAATATATTACGTATTGTGATGAGATTGTGTTGGTTTTGGCAGCTGCTCTCTGACCCAAAACCTGTAACACTGTATCGCCAAGACCCGGACCGATGGCCAAACTCAGCTGTGTCTGTTGTGCAGGAGGAAATGCTGGTTAATGAGTAGCCTGCACTGAGTTGTGGCCCTCTGTTACAGGTGTGGGGGCCAAGGACAGCAGCTGATAAGACTAGACATGACCGGGAGAGAGGGGGAAGAGAGAACAACCGCAAAACAGAGGGAGGACTGCCGGAGGTGTTGCACAGATATCAATGTCCTGCCGTTACTAAGAGACGAGCCTAGATTCATCAGCATATAACGGTATCCGGCCCACTCCTACGTGCCTTTTACACTAAAGAGCTGCCGGACTGGAGATTGGAGAAGTATTTTAACACTGAAAAAAATTATACATCACTTTTAAGCAATCAGGTAGATAACGCAAAAACATTAGGCCCGATGCAAAGCAGAGTGCCCGCGACCCACCGAGTCATGACTATAATCATTAACATGACTTTAAGTGCCTTTTATGAAATAGTTACAGCATAGCAAAATATTTAGAACATGAAACATTATTTAAAGGGTGTTTCAGGGCACTTTTGGCCGTGTTAATCTATATATAGATAAGATATATTTGAAATATATATATATTTATGTTTATATATTTTATATAAGTTAAATATATACGTTTCTGAAATATATATCGTATTTAAGAATTTTATGTTTTTATTTTTTACTCTATTTTATGATAAGAGTGGAATCATGCCTATGACCCAACAAATAAACAAATGCACAAAATATAATTTTAGATTTATTTAATTGTTTTTAAATTAAACCTAAATTAAATCTGTTATCTCTTATTTTTGTATTTTTCTGAAATACAGTTGTACTTTGTGAATCAAATATTGAACATTTTTATTAGTTATATGTTTAGAAGATAGATAGATAGATAGATAGATAGATAGATAGATAGATAGATAGCTGTAAATAATTAAAAATTAAAATTTAATTGATCAAATTAATTTAAATATAAAAAAATTAATTTACTATTAATAAATTGTTTTATTTAATTTTTTTATTATTATTATATATTTTTTTTTTTTTTTATCTAACAGTCCAACAGTGAAAATGCCTGCTTCACACCAAACTCTTCTATCTTCATTTATGTATTGGAAAGACATTCTGAACATTTTAGTTCTATGTTTGAAAAGAAAGTTGAAGGAAAGCCAGGGAACGACTGGAGAGCAGACAGATGAATGTGATCAGGAAGGGACTGTGCACTAAGATTCAATTTTGAAAATAAGTTTGATAAGTGTGACAGGTCTGTGTAACCTTTGAAATCTGACTTAACTGACAATGTGTGTATTGTGTGCATTTAACATTGATTCCACTTTAATTTCAATTGCACTCGGCAGGTTTTTAAAGTCTGCACAGTTCTGTTGCTCAATCTGATCTTATCACATTGTGTCATGGAGCGTGAGTCGGTCACACACTGAAGACCGGATCAATACGCAGGTTCTTGTCAGTCCGCCTCTTCCCGCACACCAGGAGGGGTAATGAGTTACTCATGCCACCCTGCACCTTCAATCCCCCACACCCCCGATCCCCTCCTCCACCGTGACCCACCTTGATCTCCTAGCCTTCACCCGGGTGAACAAACTAGATCCTCATTCCCTCTCTAGATTTCTGTTTCTTTCACCCACTCACACTGAGATCAGCAGGCCCACGCTGACAGTCCTGCCAGTAATTGGTTAGAAAATACAGAACTAAACTCAACTGTAAAGCAAATGGCAATTCACGATAAGGATTTGAGTCTATTCAACTGATTTCACTTCAATTCAGTATAACTAGATTCAAATCAGTTCAGTTAAATATTGAATTCTGGTTAAAAGAAACAAAATGGTAATCGGTTATCGCAGTTTATTTGAGATGAAGCAGTAAGTTTACATTTAGTCATTGAGCAGATGCTTTATCTGAAGCCATTTACAAATGATGAGCAATAGAGCAACAGTACATAAGTCTCTGTTTAGCACAGTACACAATAACAAGTCTTTTTCTATTGAATTAGCAAATTTAAAGTTGTAAACCAATCAGTTTAGGTCAATTTCAAAGTGCGCTGCAAGAAATATAAAGTTGTAACTAATCTGCAAGTTTCATAACATTAGTTAACTACACTATTTAACATGAATTAACAATGAATACTTATAAGGCATTCATCTTAATATTAATTTCAACATTTACAGATACTTTTTTAAAATCAAACGTTGTATCTGTTAATATTATTTAATGAACCAGAGTTAACAATACATAGTTAGATTTTTTATCAACTAATGATTACAGAGATTTAAAAATATGTTAGTGCTATAGTTAACTAGGGTTAACTACTGGGACCTTCTTGAAAAGTTTTGACAGCTTACATTAGGTTTTAAGTCTTAATGCAATTTAAATCATTAAAATCATTATTCAGTGCTGTTATAAGAATAATACGGGTTTATCTGCCAATGTGTCAGATGAATTATTTTTTTTTAAGTAAAAAGAAATTGAATGTCAGTAAATTCAATTAAAAATATTTTTGAGCAGATAAAAAGCTATGAATATGTAAAACAATAAATAAAATTCAAAGCCAACAGTAACCAAATTATTAAAATATTTCATCTGTTTTACCTGCAAGTAATGTTGCTATTAATCAACATCAGAGAACATGTGAACTGTTTTTTTTCGCTATTATTATTAAATTATAAAATTGTAATGTTTATTTAATATTTGCTGAGAATGGTGTGGCTCACAAAAAAGTATCCCTGATGTACTGCAATAAGAGACTTTTAATTCAATTTCATATTTAATTCAATTAAGGATTTCAATTTATGAGCTTCATGTGAGTGAAAAGTATTTCATTATAATTCAACTCAGTACACTGAGCATGAAGAGGTAATGGTTTGTCAAAGAAGATAAAAAGAGATTGTAAATTTCTTTTAAGCATCAGATGATTATCACAAACTATAAATCAGTTTGGAGTGATGCTGATGTTTAACCGTGAGAACCGACTGCAGGCCGGGATGAGTGTGTTGGGAAGGGCGAGGTCTGCAGAGGCAGGTGTGTGTTCAGGTTGTGTCTGGAGCCTTTCCATGCTATGTGACTTTGACAATGGCCAGCTCCAAGCCTCAGGAATACAAACCGCATTCAGAGATGATGCAGGTGGCCAATACACCAACCTGACGTGCAGGTTATTTCACAGCCGCACAAAAACGTGGGCTGGTTACTTTCACCACATCTATCAAAAGATGAGTGAAATATGTGATCCAATGTTGACTCAGAAAAGTGACATTATATATATATATATGTATATTATGAACTATTATTATGAGAAGGTTTCTACATAGTATATCTGAAACAGTATTTAGGCCACATAAAAGCTTTGATTACCATCCAGACGGTTGGATTTGGGTTTTTCTGTAGTAAACCATGGGGAATAAACATTATTGCACATATCTCCATCTTTCTTTCCTCCACTACTGTGTTTATTACTCCTTCCTTTTGTACAATTGCTCATTTACCAGGAATAGTGCTTCAGGTATTGTTTCAGTTTGGCCCTTTGCCACAGTTTATGACTCCGGGTGTGTCCTGGTTACTTCCGTGTTCGGGTGGTCATAGGTGTACAGGTTTCTCTCTTTTCCTTGTTTCTGAAAAAAAAAAAAAAACGACAATCCAAAGACAAACAGGCAAAGGTGAAGAGTTTCCTGAAGCACACACGTATTACAATACATGCCTCCAATCGCTCTCAGTCAACATTTACACCAGCTCGAGTGTGTGTGTGTGTGTGTGTGTGTGTGCTTTTCACATTCATTTTACCCAACCACACATATTCCAGTCTCTATTGTGGATGAATGAGAACATACAGGTGACATTTATCAGAGATACAGCGCCAGAGAGCAAATACCGGCCTGTTTTCATTCTCTCTGCGCACAGGCTCTTTGAAGGAGATTTCCAATGGCAGGGTGGAGAGGGACCTATTTGCCAATAAAGTGTTTTTAAGGTCTCCTTTCATCTGGCAGGAAATTGCATAAGTTTTGTGGGATTATGAGAGGCAGGTTTACAACGCAGCTTTCATTTTAGAACAGGTAAAAGCAAATGGGCAGGTGGGAAATGACTAACCTGGGTTTATGATGTGTACAGGTGAGCGAGAGCTGAGAATAAAGGAGAACACAGGCATTGTGACGTATTGAAAGAGCAGAATGAGATAAACAGTCGTGGTCAGAGGGAATTTAAATATCACAGCTGCTCACATTTTCATAAGGACGGTCGATAAAATGCATTTAAAATGCAGATGTCAAATGTAGATTTTGTGACTTCTTGTAAATCCAACTCTGCCCGCATGCTAATGAACTAACCTGTTATAATGTACACACACCGTTCGCTCTGATACAAACAGACGTGAGATGGTTAACTTACAGCAGTAACAACCACAAAGACAACAACCTACATCCTACACTGGCAGGAGAGCCAATTATAAGGAGCCTTAAAGGAACAGTTCGCCCAAAAAATAAAATTCTGTCATTATTTACTCAAGGAAGATATTTTTTGAAAAGTTCAAACCAGGCTGTTTTGGATCACCATTTACATCCTTAGTAGGGAAAAAAAATACTTTGGAAGCCATTAGTGACCAAAACATCCTGGTTACAAACTTTCTTCAAAATATCTTCCTTTGTGTTCGGCATTCATACAGGTTTGGAACGACCTTAGGGTGAGTAAATGATGACAGAATTTTATTTTTTGGGTGAACTTCTGTTCCTTTAACAGAAAATGGCTATTTAAAAATTAGGCTATATAGAGAAAATTATATTTATTTATGCATATGCAAGCCATTACAATATCTAACAATGTCTATGAAATAAAAACTGCATTCTTAGTTCCTGGAAAAAATTAATGAATAGTACATGACAGCATCCAATGAAAGGAGGAAGTGGGGTCATAAAAAGTCTTTTTTATTTTTCATTGGACAAAATATGTTAGACAAAATACAGCATATCTTTGTTAAACAGCTCTACTTCAATGAGCTGTGATAAAGATTGAACAGGCATTAAAATGCAAAAGCTAACAGAAAAAGAATACCCCAGATTATTAAAAGAAATCTCTATTTAAAGGAACATTTTAGGAACATGTTCTGGGATATTTATATACACACACACATTTTTTCTTTGGTTGTGGAAATGTTAAGAGAAAACATTGAGGGAAGGTTTCTTTTAAATTACTCCCAATGTTTCAGGTACAAATGTTTCATGAACAGTGTGTAGTGTCTTCAGGCCCGGCCTGTAACGTGCTGTCAGTGTAAGAACGTTAGTGACCAAAGCCTTCGTCTCCCAGTTAGCTGGAGGCCTGATGTAGCAGTAATCCGTTAATGTCAGTGCAGTAACGTGAGGGTTTATTTTGTTAAGCACAGACACCTGACTGTATCCTGGAGAGGCGGCAGGTTCCTGACTCTCCCATAACTGCCGCGCCGCCCGAGGGCAGATACACCCGTCTGAGCTCCAAACAGCGACGCTCTTCATCCTCACTTGTTTGTTCATTTTATGAATTATGCTGATTTTGTGCAGGCTAATGTGACTTCTTCCGAGGATAGGCAATAATTCAAAATTAGTAACTATTGGGAAAAAAAATGATTTACCAGACCAGCCTTGCAATGAATTCTGTCTTTGAGTTTGAGCATTAACAAATAACTTTCTGATAATATTATTTAATTTATCTTCGTAAAAGAGGTTTCTGGAGGGCCATTTCACAACCTACATGTGCCACCTTTATAATGAAGTAACATTTAATTTATAATGAAGCTGCCTCCAGAGATGAACATGAATACATAATTAAACATTTGCTGTCACCTCACGGCATTATTTTGGCATCATGAGATAAATTCAGAGCTATCTCTCTATCTTGTGCTCTCTATGGAATAACTGTAATCATATGTCGCCCTCTGCTGCAGACACACACACATAACACACTCCACCACTGCGAGCATGCTTTCTTTGCTTTCTTATGATCCAAAAGGTAAAAATTGTACTTTAAACATAAATGACTATGATTAATTTACTTAAAATAATTTCATTACTTGGCATACATATTGGCAACTTTTGCTGCTAACACGAGCTATCGCCAATTTTAGAAATTACCATGTTCTATCTATCTATCTATCTATCTATCTATCTATCTATCTACCTATCTATTTGCTGTTTGGAGCAAATACATGTGTTAATTAAGACAATGTGCTGGAATTATAATTAATTGATTATAATTTACATAAAACAGGAGATGTCTATTTACTAGTCTAATGTAGAAATGTATTTTTTTAGAGTTTAGATAGTGGGTGTTGAGTTTATGTACTAACAGAAGTGTATGTGGGCTAAACTGAGGATCAATTATCATTGTTTTGGCACAAAATGCATTAAAGCACTACATCTCTCAAATTTCTTGAATTCTTTTCTCACTGAGACACAACTGTCAAACATCTTTGTATGTACAGTACATTTTGCACGTGCTTACATACTGTTTTCAAAACAATAACATCATGCGAAGCTGAATAAGAAAGCAAAATTCAACAGCACTATTTTATCGCTGTTGAATTTTTATAGATTAGCATTACTATTGTATCTGTATCAGTGGATGATGTGTTTACAAATTCTTGTATTTTGGAATTACTGCAAAAAAATACAAATAAATAAACAACATAAAATATTGAGGAATTCTGCATCATGTCTGATTCATTCCAGTAACATATATTACAGTTATAAACAATATTTATTGCAGTTATAAACAGAGATGTGTCCTTGTTTTACACGAGAAAACACTGTGTAATGGTGCATGTTGTTAGTGTTTTTTAGCTCGTTGTTTTGTGGGAGACAAAGTGTGTTTGTCGGCTGCCGACCTTTGCTAGTGTTCTGGAAGAGTGAGTTTATTTGAGACCTGAATAAAGAGTTTTGGTAGTTGTAGTGCATTTTGAACGAGAAATGAACTGCTTTGCCGAGCTGAAACTTGGTTAGGAGAATTGTGTGAAGAGTTTTGCAAAAGTGAACTAAGTATTGAGAAATGGGTCTGGAAAAAACTGTAAAGGGTCAGTGTCATCAAGATGAAAAGTCCTGACACCATCGTTTATGAACAAGACAGTCAAATTTTTTACAATGCAAAAACGTCAGATTTTGGTGACACTTCCTGAAAATGCTCAAGACAGCACTATATAGTATTTGCACAGCCATTTGAAAACTACAGTAAAGTTAGACATTACAGTATGTAGTGAGGGTCGCTGTGATTTTACCAAGTAGGACATGATCCTGGATCAACATTACTGTCCAAAAATATAAACTTATCCCAATCCTTACCCTTAAACCTACCCCTACCCAAAATTGTTGATCCAGGAACATCTTGTTCTTGGTGAAATCACGCTCACCATGTAGTGAGGAATCTGAGTACAAGACACTGAATATGTATGTTTCACATTTTTACCGCATATGCTCTTTGCAATTCTAATTTACTGTTTTCAAAGCATTGTGCAAACGATTCAATTAAAAGACATTTTCAGGAAAAAAGAAAAGATTTAAACAATGTTTTTCAAATTTACCTGACAGATTTTGACAACTAGTTCAACATTTTAGTATGTAATAACTCAAGCAATGAAGTGAGGACTATTAGTTTTATTCAGCAGTCACAAGTTTAGTTAGTTTTGACTGACATGACATGAGCAAATGATTATAAAACAGCAGAGAGTTGTATGAAAGCGACTGATGCATGTCCAAAAGCATTTGCAATTTATTGGAAGGAATGAGAAACTGCTACTATAATGTGCACACATGACTAATTGTTTTGAGAAATGCATTAAATGTGGTGCAAATGTAAATACTGTTGTGAGAAATGCACCAAAGCCACTGTAAAGCTGTAATAAATGAATAAAAAGCACACAGCAGAACTAAGCATGGCCGGAGGGTGTAAAAAACAATCTAATAAATCTCCTATTGTTTCTGTTTCCTTCAGAAAACAGTTTTCTTCAACACAACCTCGATCCAACTGAAATTATTTTTGCAGGCTACGTCATTACCACAGCTTTCACCCATAGGTTCCTCATCACGTGCCTCGACACACCAGTGAAGAGCAGCCTCCGGAGAGCTCAGCACTGTTTACCTCGCTCTTCTCAACAGAGACCACTTGTTTTCTCTAAACAGAGCTCATTGACTGCCAATTTCCCGCTGTGTGTCAGACGGGATGGTTTGCTTTGTGAGCTGTTAGATCACAGGTATGTTATTTTTGTTAACTGTACCTTTTCCTAACACTATCTTCTCGAAAGCAGTAAGTTATGCTGATAAAAGCTGTGTGCTCTTTCAGTCTGCAGCAGCTTTACTGGAAGTACACTACACTTACCAAAGCAAAAATAGAGCATGGCTGTGTTCCAAACACTAGGTAGGGAGCTAGATAGGGGTCCCAAAGACGCTCTGAGATACAGTTTGTTACACGGGTTATATTTGACGCCAATGATACAATGATACAATGTTACAGTTTGTATCTTCAGAGCGCAGAAATGATATAAGTGGCATTCACGGGTGTAGTTAGAAAGATAGCTCACCCATGTTTCGCCCTCGTGTTGTTCTAAACCGGTTGGACTTGCTGTTTTGTAGTTATTATCCTAGCACAGACACTATGGATATCATGATTAGGACTGATTTTGCACAAGAAGAGACTCCTTTACCCACAAAAATGTCACAGTAGTACGGAGAAAACATTGTTTTTTAGCTATTAGACTCAAATGATATGATTTTTAAGTATCATATTTGCTACATTAGGCTTTATATATGGTATAAAAGTTGAGATGAAATTAGCATTTGATGTAAAAAATTCAGATCAATAGTATTGCATGTGTATATATATATATATATATATATACCAGTTGTCACTCTTTATCTCCCAGTAATATGTCTTATTATATATTATAATTATAAATACTTATAATTATTTTAGATTTTTAAATGCTTTTTTTTACGGTTATATATGTGTAGTTTCTATTGTGGAGGGAAAATATGATGCACTGATAATAAACGTTGCTGGTGGATCGAATGTGATATTTTTTTTAAGTTTTTTGAAGAAAGAAAAAGTAATAATGGACTATGAGAATTGATTAGACGTAATTAAGCAGTTGGTTTGCACACTCTGAGTGTGTTAAATGACACGCACTTCATTTTCTTTCTGCTTTTCCTCCTTCTTTCAACAGGATTACGCAAACTAATAGCTAGATCACGTTACTATCAGGAAGCTCAGTCATGTGACCCTGCGCAGCATCAACATTTCTTCGTTTTTCTTGTGTCTTCAAAAACACATCCACTTTTAAATCAGATTTGCCAAGCTCATCAAGACCGTGTGTCGGTCACCTGGCTGTTCAGTCTGAACGTCTGGCTCTTTCGCTATGAGCTGACAAAAAGCCTGAGTCTATAGTGCTGGACACAGGAGACAGAACAATGAATGGCACAAACTTGCACACGAATGTTCACCATCCAGTTTACATGCTTACATGAACACAGATACCCCAGAGCAAGACTGACTCATCTTTGGTTTTTTAGGATTTGTATTTCCTCCTGATGTGCTGGTGAACCTCGACACGATGAAGTCAGATATACCATACGAAAAAGTAGGTTATAAATGATTTAGAATGGATTATTATTGCTCCTTGTATTCACTTAATGGCTTTAATTAACAGGTTTATGTGCCAACTTAAGAGGCAATGTTTGATGAACTAATGAATTATTTTTGTTTTCATGTCTTGGTCAAGATGGTTGATGTGGAGCTAAACAGAGGAGAAACACATCTCGGCTCACAAAAGGTATTAAATCGATCAATCTATCCTGATTCTGGCACTTGACTTATCATTGGCATTTAAAAAAAACCTCACATCATTATAATGTAGAGTGTGAAATCTAACTGCTTAAGAGTGAGTTTTACAGTGTTTTAAAAAAAATCTACTTTAGATGACAGCGAGGGTACACTGCGTGTAAAAATAAGAAATAAGCATGCATAATTAATCCTAAGGAGGGGGAATATATATATATATAACTTTGGCATATATATATATATATATATATATATATATATTCCCCCTCCTGAGGATTGATTATGCATGCTTATATATGGGAAATAAAAACGGTTTCCGGATTTAGATCAAAAAAATTTTTTGTACAGTTTGATGACTTAATTTGATGAGTCTAAGGGGATACTAAAAAGCCACACACCAACTGTTTGTAGTCAAAATGTAACCGTTTTTTTTCTAAAATGTGTTAAATGAAACGAACGGTATATATCAGCCTCAGTGTTGAACAAACACACAGAGAAACAGACTGTAAAACATCA
>JAUMHI010000063.1:2515963-2541431 GCA_032359435.1 Enteromius unitaeniatus
TCTCTTACACACACTCCAAAAAATGACACTTTTAAATAATTTAACAAATACATATACACCAAACTTTGGCATATAATGGTGGGGTAATATCTAAAAATGTATTTTCTAAGCTTAAATCTGGAGTTCATAGCATAATAACATGATTTTTGGCCTGATATGAAGTCAGCCAGCAATCAAATATACATTCTCATCATTTCTTTGTTTCAACATAAATCATCGGAACGGATATAAACTTTACTTTGGTGTAGATTTACATTATTGTATGGTTAGTACAACAGGGAAATTAGTTTTTCACTGCGATTAAAATAATTTAACTTCAAATAATTTCACACTTATTCAATTATTGGAAAAGTATCTGTGTAAATAATGGTCTTCATGTGAATGTTGACTGTTGTTAGTGTTTGTTTGGGTAATAATGACCACTAACTGTACGTTATCTCTCATCGCCACCGTCTCTGTTTAGTATTACAGGTGTCTGATCATCCTCACCAGTTTAACCACAATATTGTTGATACTCCTGTCACTCCAAACCCTGCTTGTTCCCATGGCAACATCCTCCTCCTCCTCCTCCTCCTCAAAATCATCTGGACAGCAGGAGCGTCTTCTAATCAGAGAAACCTGTACTGATCCCTGCAGGTAGACGCCCACCTAGGGAACTTTATTTGGGGGACGCATCAGTCGGTCACACACTTTTTTGAGTGGTCTACTGGTAAAAGAGGTTAACCATAGCACGCAGTTTCACATCTGCACTTTCAATGAATTGTTGGCTATTACAGTTTATGTGTGTGTCATCCACAGGATTGTTTTAGTGGAGAGTATTCCTGAGGGAGTTGTGTTCAACTCCTCGACCACTCATCAGTCCATATTTGAAGCCTGGCTCAACCTTATATCTGTGGCTCAAACCAGTCTTGACGTGGCCTCCTTCTACTGGACTCTTACCAATAAAGACACGGGCACACAAGAGCCCACAGCTAAACAGGTTTGGATCTGACTTGTCACTGACTAATAGGATGTGTTAGTGACGTCTTACTCAAGGGAGCTGTTCGTTTTAGGGTGAGCAGATTCTGCAGGAGTTAGGACAGCTCTCGAACAAAGTGTCTGTCCGGATTGCAGTCGATAAATTATCAGATAAAAAACCCATGGATGACATTGACTTCCTAACTAAATCTGGTGAGTCAGTTTAACAAAGTATATGAGCGCAGACAGAAACACTGTATTAAATAATGGCTAACTTTCTGCAGGAGCTGATGTGAGGATGGTGAATATGCGAGAGCTGACCACAGGGGTGCTGCATACTAAATTCTGGATTGTGGATAAGAAGCACGTTTACATCGGAAGTGCCAATATGGACTGGAGGTCACTAACACAGGTCGGTCATAATCATTTTAAGGATTAAGGCCTATAACCGTGAAACGCCACATGGTCCAGGTTTATTTTTGCTTCCTCATCTACTCCAATATCTCTCAAATAGCAGAAACAAGTTCAAAAGTGTATGTTTTTACTGACTTTTGATTGATTTAAGTCATCCTTGCTGAATAAAAGCTTTAAAATATTAATACTGTAACAAACCTATTATCATCACAAATGAAAAACTATTGAGTGTTTGGGATAAGAAGAAGAAATATTTATCGAGCAGCACATTAGAAGGACTTCTGAAAGGTCATGTGATACCGAGTAAAGTGAAAGTGAAAGTTATGCGCCATGTGGCCAAGAATATTTCACTATTTACTATTTTTACTGTATTTTCAATGGAACAATAAACATTACAAATCTTACTTGACCCCAAACCTTTGTATGATAATGAAATAAACTCAGTAGTACTGCTGTATGTTTTCTAATATGTTGATTTATGCTCAGGTGAAGGAGTTGGGTGCTGTTGTGTATGACTGCAGCTGTCTTGCTAAGGATCTTGGGAAGATCTTCGAGGCTTATTGGTACTTGAATCAGACCAAGACCGTTCCTGCACACTGGCCCAAAAAATACTCCACCCTGTACAATAAGGACACTCCCATGCAGCTGTCGCTCAATGGGACCGATGCCAGCGCCTATCTATCAGTAAGAGAGCTCCAGCAAACACTGAACAGACTGAACTCAATCGTAAAAGGGAATAAAGCAAAGACCAATCTAATGCAGCGTTCTTGCCAGTGTTGTGGCTTGTCTTGTTCCTTATTCTGGTGGTGTTTACTGAGCTGATCGCATTATTGGCATTATTGAGGAAGTTTTTTCTCGCCTTCACAGAGCTCTCCTCCTTCGCTGTGCGCCGAGGGCCGGACTCCAGACCTGCAGTCTGTTCTCAGTGTGATCGCTGATGCAAAGCAGTTCGTTTACATCGCTGTGATGAACTATCTCCCTACTCTGGAGTACTCCAGTCACAAAAGGTCTACCTCCTTATCATAGGCTTTTTAAACCCACTTATTTTAATCGGCAAAAGTTTTCTTGCGTCCCAAAAAAAATACAGCATACACATTTTTAGTGTCACTGATATACTATTATAGTTAATATTTATTAATATTGTTAATATTTGAGTTCATTTTTAGTTTAATTCATAGTAGTTTCTTTTTAAATGTCTATAGTTTTTATTCATTTTTATTTTAATACTTAAGTTATTGGTTATACTTTATTTTAAGGTGTCCTTGGTATAGTGTAATTATACATTTATAACATTCATTAATTACATGCATTTACTGTAGGGTTAGGATTAAAATTAGGGTTATTGCTTGGAATTATGCATAATTTTATGCAAATATTGCATTAATTACATTTAACGTGTAATAAGGACACCTTAAAATAAATTGTTACCAAATTATTTTGGGGTTGTTATTTTTTGTGCTTCTAGTAATAGTTCAATTTAACTTTTTTTTTTTTCTTTCTTTCTTCTTATTATTTATTTCCATCAAGAGATGAAAAAAAAATTGTGGTTCTATTTTAGCTGTAGTTAATGAAAATACCCTGCAGCATTTATTTTATTTTTTTGCTTTTTTTTTTCGCATTTTTCTACAAAAGTAGAAGTTGACGGGAGCAGAGTGGTCTATCAATCTGATCACCTTTCACATTTAACTTTGAAATGCCCTGCACATTTAACCCTCGCTCTCCCGCAGGTACTGGGCGGATATCGATAACCAGCTGCGGAGCGTGGCTTATGAGCATAATGTTCGTGTGCGGCTGCTCATCAGTTGTTGGGAAAATACCAACCCCATCATGTTCCCTTTCCTCCACTCGCTAGCTTCCTTACAGGACAAGAACAAGCTGGACGTTCAAGTGGTGAGTGCCATCTGAGGTGCTCTTAAAGTATTTGACAGGTTACCTCAGGGGCCATGCTAAGGGTGCCTTGCATTATGCATTTATCATTTTTAAAAATGTTTTTGAAGAAGCCATCAAGTTTGCGTTTATTTGATGACAAATACAGTACAATTATATTATTATTATATTTGTATTTGGTGTAATGCATTGTGTTTATGCCATTTAAGGTTAAAAAAACACACCTACTGTACATTTTTGTTTCTCCTCTAAGCCCTGCAATGTTTAAACAAGCTGTTTTAGGGGGCCGTGGACAAGTCATAACTCTTATAAAGAATACGTCTTTGGTTTTGAAACTAGTCTTTGCAACTTCACGGATTGTATTGCTTGAAATGGTATCATATGACCCCTTTAATATGTCTGCAATAAATGAATACAAATCATTTTTCTTTTCACAGAGGATTTTTACTGTGCCTGTCAACCCTCAACAGAAAAAAATTCCCTATGCCAGAGTCAACCATAACAAGTACATGGTCACAGATAGAGTTGCTTATATAGGTATGGCATTTCTAATTGCATTCCTGAAACATCTAAACTCTACACAGTTTATCTTCTGAAGATTTATTCTAAAAAGCCAAAAATGGTCTATATTTGAATATTATCCTGTGTGCTATACTTACTTCCTCTGTACTTTTCCAGGCACTTCTAATTGGTCGGGTGACTACTTTGTGAACACCGCTGGATCTGCATTAGTGGTAAACCAGACTTCCACTCAGTCCACAAGCTCAACAGTCCAGGAGCAGCTGCAGGCAGTGTTTGAGAGAGATTGGGACTCTCCCTACAGCACTGACATCAACCACAGAACCAACCGCAAGGTCATGTGCTGAACGCTGTCATGTGTCTGCGCTGTACTCTTCACACTGCAGGGGGAGAGGTGGCTGGATGGTTTTCAGGGGATGTCCAGTAGAGAGTCTTGCTCCATTTCCGGCTTCTAAAATCCCCTGACTATCTTACCAGGAGCTACTTTTGCAACGATGCCACTGTCAGCTCTGACCAGACGCATATATTTTGCACAATATGTCTTTTAAATGACAATACCTCTTTCCTGTCGATTATTTTTAACATTGTTTTTCAGGAAAAATCGTATTTTTCGTTAATTCGGTATGTTGTTCATAGCTGCTTTCTCTTTCTAAAGTGATCGATTTCAAAGGCTGCATTTAAAAATCATCTTAACAGTGTTAATTTTTTTTTAAATCAGATCCACCTCCATTAAGAAGCAGGGTTTAATAACCAGTCTATTGTGATGAATGTCTCTGAGGGCATTTGTAGTCTTGTCACCACTATTGTTTTAATTCATTCACACCACACACGTTTATACTTCCGGACTTGCAAGGTGAGAAATTATGAAGTATGTGAGGTTTTTTGTTATGTCTATTAATCTGGAAGTGAAAATGAGAATGCTGTTCATTTACAAGCATCATTGCCTGTCAAGATCAACTTTATAAAGAGGAACAGGGAGCTGTAATGAGGGATGTGTGAGTCGATTTTTGTTTAGTTTTTTTTTAAAGCGCACACATCATTGGCTGTGAACCTCAAAGCATTTTCTAAGGAAGTTTATTTACAAATTAAGTTCATGAAATTTTATGAAAGTGTAGACTGTTACAAATAAAAACAAATCTAAAAAAAACGATCTAATGTCTTTTGTGTCATGTGTAGTCTGTGATTGGACAGTTGAGAAGTCGTTCAAAGAGCTTTACCAATCAAAGCAAACCGTGATGAATTGAGGGCGGGATTTGTCGGCAGTGGCTGAAGATACAAGACAACATCATTTTTGAAATATATAGGCGTTTTTCATTCATGCATTGGGTATGAACGACTCCAAGGTCATTGACCTTTCCAGAAACTGGAAAGTTTAGATTTTACTGAAGAAATCCAGTCAAAAACTGTGTGTATTACACAATACATCTATATTATACATCTGCAGGGTTTAAGTGTTATGTATCATCTCATTTAATCAGGCAGCAGTGACAGGTGTTGCTTATTATTTTAATTTTTTAAATCATTTTACACTGACGCAGAAATCAAAGCCTGTTATTTGGCCATTAGACACTTGTATTCACTCTAAAATTGGGGTCTTTTATTTTGAATCTTTTATGGTCAACTTATGCTATTCTTAAGATAAATATTACTAATGTTAAAAAGTATGTGCAGTTCATCCAATATTCATAATCTTCTTTTGTCCAGCATATAACTTTACACCAGAGGGCAGTATGCAAACTGGATCTGACATATTCACGCATTAACCCTTCAGATCCCATTCCATTGGTACTAACTATATAGATGTTTTGTTTGTTTTTTTATGGCAACATTTTAATATTCTACTTAGCATTTTATTGCGCCAAATCTCTTCAAAATTGCAAAAGAGTGCTTGAATGTGCAATTGTAGTGTGCATCTGTACTTAAAAGTAGATCAAAAACACTTGCAGAGAGTGTAATATAAAAAAATAAAAGCTTCTTAAAGAGCGTAAGCAGTACAAGCCTGAAAAGTGTACTTTGTAATGATGTCACTTTTGTAATGTAATAATAAACGTTTGTCATATTTATCCTAAAGACGTACATTTATTTTGATGTGGTGACTAACACACTAAAGCACATGTAAAGCAGGTGATGATTATTAACTAGGGTAGTCATTCATTTGCTAACAATATTTCAAAGACAATAGAAGTATTTAGTAAATTTATAAAGATGTAGGCTATATTTAAAGAAGTTGTACTAGGATTAAATAAAAAAGTGTTCAGTCAGGGTGTGTCTGTGACTGAGCATCGCCGCTGAAGCTGAGGGTCACTGCAAGGACGTCCTGTGTTTACACACCAGACGAGCATGTTACCCCCCTCTTTAAATTGGCTGTAACATTTAAAAACGACTGCTGTGTGATTTCTTAGAGATTGACTATCTTCCTGTAATTTGATTTAAAACAGAAGATGTGTGTGTGATTCATCAGCTTCATTCATATGGTACTCCTGTGAGACTATTTCTGTAAATAAACTCAAAAAGAGTTTTTGGTGTTTTTAAAAAAAAAGTCTGCAAGGCTGCATTTATTTGATGGAAAATACTGTAAAAACAGATATATTATTACAGTATAAAATAACTATGTGAACTATGTTTTCTATGTGAATGTATTTTAATATGCAATTTATTCCTGTGATGTTAATGTTTAATTTTCAGCATCATTCTTAGTGTCATATGATCCTTCAGAAATCAACCTAGTATCATGATTTCATGCTCAAGAAAATTTTCTAATCATCATCAATGTTGAAAACACTTGTGCTGTGACCCTGGACCACAAAACGATTCATAAAGATTTTTGTTTGTTTGTTTGATTTTTTTGTTTTTATCTGATTCTGAAAGGTGCATAAATAAGATTTCCACATTAGGATAAGAGAATATTTGGCTGAGATTCAAATATTGATAAAATCACCTTTAAATTTGTCCCTATTACTAGTAACAATAAATTATAATAATGTGAAAAGTGAAAAATTCAGGATGCATTAAATTCATCAAAAGTGACATTAAAGTAATGTTACATAATATCCCAAAAATATATTTCTATTTCAAATAAATGATGGTCTTTTGAACATTTTATTAATTACAAAAAATCTGGAAAACTATCATGTTTTCATAAAAATATTAAGCAGCACAACTGTCTTCAACATTGATAATAATAATTAAAGCAACGAATCAATATTCAAAAACATTAAGGAAAACTCTTCAACATTGATAATAATAAGAGCCTATTAACTAGTAATTCATTACTTAAGGTCACAATGCATCTAGCTCACAGGGTTTAATTCAGGTTCTGAACCATTCCAGCTTCTACAGTTTTTTGTTGTGAGACTGTAACGTTCTGTGTGTGTTAATTACCATCCGGACCTGTCTGTGGGCTGGCTTCGTGATGAAGATGGAGACAGCAATCAGAGAAGACCCCAAACCTTGCGCCCGGGGGTCACCTCCATAGCATTAGTGGGTGTGTGTGTTCTGGAGAGAGTGGGTGTGTGCCACCCAGGGGATGATGGGTGGAGGTGTTATGTGGTCATACGCCCTCAAAATGACGCTAAAGGAGATTCTGATCTAAAATAGCACCCTAACTGACGTGCATACGTTTGATAAATGAAATACACTACCGGTTTGGAATAATTAAGATTTCTTTAGTGTTTTTAAAAGAAGTCTTGTATGCTAACCAGTCTGTATGTATTTGATACAAAATAGACAATATCTGAAATATTATTACAATTTAAAATAACTGTTTTTATTTGAGTATATTTTAAAATGTAATTAATTCCTGTAGTAAAAAGCTGAATTAGACTGGAGTGATGCTGGAAATTCAGCTTCGTATAATAGTAAGAAGAAGAAGAATTTACATTTTTAATAGAAAAGAATTATTTTAAATATTCACAATATTACTTTATTTGTTATCAATTAAATGCAATAAAAACCTGTGGTCTGTTACTTCATCTATTATTCATAATTAATTATTAACTATTTCATTTTTTTTTCAATACAAGATGAGAAGATGAGGTCCGGAAGTCAGCTTTTATGAAGATATGGAAGTACCTGTTTTTGCATAATATTTGTTTATGTTTAAAAACATTTACTGCATGAAAATAATACTAAATATAGTCATTTTCATTACGCTGCCATACAGAACAATTGTGCCATTGCCACTGTAAATGAATTGTCCTGTTAAATAAATGCATGTGCTGTATTTAGTCAAACGTTTTGATCTTTTGTTGGCGAGTGAGTTTCAGTTTACAGGTGAAGGCTATAAATAACCCTTTGATTCAGATCTTGTTCATGAATAATCTTGATTTGTACAGTTTAAGAGCATACTTTCTGGTCAGGAGATATCATGTGTTTGTAGTCTAGCAGATGAAGTATTTTTAGTACAGTTAGAAGGCTTCAACGCAGTAGAACGATTATGTTTTATGGAGTGTGCTGATGAGCCTTTACTCCGAAAAGGTAGCTTAAGTTGTTGTACGAGGTATAGTCATGCATTTTAAAGACAGTATTATTCACCGAGCATGAATTATAAATATGTTTACAAACACCATAGCTCAAATGAAACATCACACGCCTGAAGTCTGTGCTTCTAATGTGTGAGAATTGAGATCATTCAAGTGGCTTCATCCAGAAAATGGTTTAAGTGAGGCTGTTGGTTTATAATCAGCCACATGTGCATTTATGAACTCTTTCAAAACTGCTTTAGAATTTAAGAAGCCCACTATTAATATTAAATTGTACATGAAATAAAAGGGCAGTATATTTTTATTACTCTTTCTTAATACACAAGTACACATGTGATATTACTTAATATTACATTTCAAAATAATATGTAATAAATTGCAATGTCATCATTAAAGATGTTTAATTCCAAAAATATTGGAATGTATGACATATATTTTTAGTGTACCATAAATGCGTGTCAGTACATCCAGCAGGACAATTTAATCACATTTCAACATTTCAAGTAATTGTGAAAATACATAGATGTACTATACTTAAATCCAACAAAGTGGGTCAAGAAAAGTTAGTTAGTTAGTTAAGTTCAACCAAATGCATTTAAATGATATACACTAAGGGTTTTGAATTTGTAAATGTTTTAAAGATGCTCATCAAGTCTGCATTTAGTTTTATTTAAAAAACGGCAAACATTTTTTGAAACATTATTACAATTTAAAAGAACTCTTTTCTGTTTGAATACATTTTGAAATTAAATGTATTCCTGTGAAGAAAAGCTGAATTTTTAGCATCATTATACTCAAGTGTATTGATGCTGATAACTTATTAAAATGAATATATTCAGTGTCACATACAAAGATGTTACATACTTAAATCCTACTTAAGTAGGTCAAGAATTTTCACTAACAGCATTTAATATGAATTTCAACTATAACACATTTCCATGTAATTGTAAATTACAGTGTCTGAAAATGTTACATTCATTTCACAATTAAAGTATAATATTTACAGTCATACTTTATATTTGCTGACCATAACTACTATGTACTTACATAAAACAAAAAATATTTATAATAATAATGTTTTCTTGTAAATCTTTTTTTCTCTTCCATCAAACTAATGTTGGTTTTTGGTCTAAATTGCATTACTGAGAGCTGTTTTGGCCAATCAGGACCAGATCTATCTGTATCAAAATAACCCCAATCAAACATATTGTCCTGTATATCTTTTGACAGCTCTTCTTTCGTGGCTGTAGGCCCTTGCCTCTTCAATCTGAGAATCAATGGTAGTGAAGGAAGTGGAGAGGTGTGCTGGCAGTGATGCCTGTCCGGGCCTGTTTCTGACTGCCAGTGAGGGAATGTGTTTTTCTTTTAATTATATTGTGGGAGCAGTTGAGCTCTGTCTGACAGAAGCCCTGATAGCTGTTTCTCACTAAGCCCGATAACAAGGCCCTGTTGGGCCGAGACTAAAGCCACGGCACTGATGAACAAAAGACAGGAGCTTTAGTCAGGAGGCCGCAAACTGCTGACTCTCAGCGCCAGCTAATGCCATTCTGTCCTGTCCCACTGTTGTCGGCCTCTGTCCACATCCTTCTCTTTTTTTTTTCGCATTCACTTTTGACACCAACATGCCCCCCAACAAAGAAACCCAAAATCACACTCTCTGTGTCTACCTCCGACCCCTCCTGTATGGGTTTGCCCTCTCTTCGCGAGTCAGTGACCGTCTCTGCTTCACGCTGGCTGGAAGCGATCTGCTCACAGCACCCGGCCCGAGCTCTGACTCGCATCAGCTTTGCGTGGGGTGCGTGAGAGTGTGTGTGCGAGTGTATCGTGTCTTCTACCATGTGTGAGTGTCTGCGAGGGATCTTCCGGGTCACCTGGACACCCTCTTCAGACGCAGGTGGGTTTGCTGACATAACACCCCTCATGAAAAGAAGAGCGCTTAACTGTATTAAATGTTTACTTCTGGTGTGTTTTGAACCATATACATGTCATTTTAAACACTGCCCTTGTAGACAATATATCATTAATAAGATAAAAGGCCACTTAAAGTATGTACTGTTACTGTATGTAACTTATGTTAACTAATTAAGCTTATTGTAAAGTGTTGCCTACTGTTTTAAGGTACAGTAAGTAGTTGCAGACAGTTTATTTTATCTAGTTAGTCAGCTAAATTGATTTAAATGTAGCTAAAACAAATTGCTTGCAACCACATTTTTTTAGTAAATTCAATGAGTATTTTTTTGTTATTTGATATTACATTAAATTGTACATTAAATATTTTTAAATACATTACATACAAGTTTCAAGGGAAATAATATTTCTCAATAGATTGAGTCTGTCTCAGTTCTGTTTCTTCATGTGATTCCAGACAGACTGGATGATGATCAGATCAGATCTCTGTGTGGAGCACTGGCTGCTGTCAGACAATAATCTCACTGCATTATTACAATTAATGACAAAAATAATGTTTGGAAACGTAAACTGATATTTCCAACTGACACGCTACCGCAGAAGATAGAAATAACCCACTTAAAACCACTTTTTGTTGCTGAAAATACTAATGGCCTTAGACTGTTGCACAGTACTGTAAATGTAAACATAATACACTTTAATTGTAAAGTTGCTATATAAAGGTTCAGAAGTTCAGAGTTATTTTGTTGCTGTTTAACCTGCTTTCCATTGTGCTCTTGTAAATGAAGATAATACTTAAGTTTCTAATAAGCCCATTTTAGTTGATGCAGTGATATATACTGCTGGATCCAGAGCAGAAGTTGCTTTGCTGGCATTCTCAGACTTCTCCCTAAACCAAACCAGTCCCTCTTTTAATGTTTTCATTTAACATGTACAATATTATATTCAGGTCACAACTTTAGTATTCTTTTTAAACATGTGCTTAAGTGCATTTCTTTTATAATGGTTGTTGAGCTCCAACACCTTAATATTAGTCATTATAACTTGACACAATGACAAGAAAATGAAGAGCTAAAGATCTCAGTCGCTTACTATCTTGAGGGATAGTTAAGTTAAAGTTAACTTCATTTTATTGGTTTGCGATCATCACTTGAAAGTGACATAAATCAATTAATATCATAAAATATTACCCTTACTGGTCTTTGTGTTCTTATTTTCCTGCTGAAGGTGATGTCACTTCCTGGTGGATGATGTCATAGTTGGCTTTTTTAGTCCATGTGATATTCAAAATGACTTTGATGAAAACTGTAACAGAGGATACAGTTTAATAATTCATAATAATATATGATCTATCCATTTTTCGTGTTAGAGGAGCACAACAAAGCCGGCAAAATCTGCTAAAAACAGAGCTTTGCCATTCATTTACCATCAAGCTTGTCAGTTACAAATCATTTGAAAAGAAAGGTGATGTTTAAAAAGAAAGTATTTTTCAGTGATGTGTCAATGTGGAAAGATATTACATACGTTTATTACCCCTCTCTTTTGCTTTGTCATGTGATTGCCTGTCTGTCAGTCCATCAGTGTCACATGACATCTACCCCCAGCTGTCTGCTCTAGATTCTTGGCTGTCTGTTCTGCTGATAGCTGCATTGGTTAATAAACCGGACACCTCACCTTGTGCCAGGGAAGCCGCTCCAGCTCGTTCGAATGCCTTTATGCTGCTTATCCTACTTTTATATGTTGAAACAATGCAGGCATTACAACAACGTGAACACCCTGGCTGCCGGGTGCCCGGCTACAGGCTTTAAGTGCTATTTTGACCCCGTGGATGCACCTGCATGTCACGCTGTGGGGATAATGAATTTTGGCAGTGTCTTGTGACCTGTTAGAGTTGTTTGGGCACCACCTGGCTCGGTTTCAACATGGGCCGGTTGCCCAAAAAACAAGCAGACACACCTCACTGCTGGACAGAAAGCTATCCTTGAGTGTTAAGACCGAGACAACAGCTGCCAGACCTTGTGAAAGCGAAACTGTCATTTTTCCTAAGAATAAAAGCATAGTTTTTGGCTTTACAGATCCAAAAATACCATTTGGATTTTGAGTTTTGTTTGATTTTCACTGTAAATCTGCTTTGAGTGCTTTGGGAAAGTGTGTATTTACACCATTAGGTGTGTTCAGGTCGGTTTGGTCGGAGCATGATGGTGATTGGCCATGCACCTTTTTTACAAAAAGAGATTTTGCTCTTTAATCTCTGCTTTTTACTAATGAATAAAGACTGCGCAACAGCTGTGGTTTTGCGTTTTATGTTTTATTTCTTTTCTGAAGGTGTTGAGTGACAGGGTTTCTGTGAGTTTTATGGAGGTCATTTTAAGGCTTCTAAAACACCAGTTAAAGAAAATATAAGGAATAAATTAAAGTGAAAACAATTCATCAACATGAAAATGTTTAAAAACACAACTTCTGTCCAGTGCTATATTTTAGTGTCACTGAGATTGCATTTGAGATAAATATATTTAGCCAATATATATAAACAGAATTAAATATATTACATTCTATTTATATAATATAGCCTAATTACATTTCATTTTTATATTTTAGTTAAACTTTTAGTAATTCGATTGCGTTTTCTGTTTCAATTTTAGTCATTTTAAAGCATCAAGTCTATTTTAGGGCACCCTTCTAGCAACAACCATGCTGACATTTTGTGATATTAATTGGTTTATGTCATTTACAAAAACCTTTCGTTTGATATAATAAGCACTTAAATGTAAATGAGAATTTTTGCTTTGGCAAACTAGCTGAAATATATATTTTATTATTATTTTACATTTGATTTGATTTCAGTTAAAGTTCATTTTACATGAAACGTTATTTAAAACCTAAACTTTTACCTTTATTAATTAGGCTAGGGTGAGTTACCTGTAAGACTAAATACATAAATCTATTCATTATATATTCATAATTGTAAAATATAGTTTTGCCCATAGAGCCTTGCTAGTTTTATTGTAGCCTAAATTATATATATATATATATATATACATTTATAAATGTCTTTATTTTCAACAAAATTATCGTCACAACTCAGAAATCACGCTTTAAAATTTTCACTTTTCCCGCTCAAAATTACTTTTTGCTGTAACAGGCCAGAGTCATATTCATAAGACGGGCTCTGACTCCTGCTCTCCCTCCCTCTATATATGGGGCATCCCACTGCCTTCATCCAATTAGATCGCTGACCGCCTCCCCTAACAGAGACCATAATAATACTGCAAATGTCCCGCTCCGCAGGCGTCAGTCAGAGAACAAGCTGGCAGAGAGTTGGGGGGAGAAAGAGAGAGTTTGTTACTGAGGGAATAATTGATTCTGCACAAGGAAACACTCAATAAAGGTAGGCAATAGATGACTTGGTCTGGTTTGGGTTGAGTGACAGTGCTGTGTGGCTCAATGACAACATAAGACTCTCAGACTGACGTAGAAACCTTAATACAGATGTGTATGATTAACTGCACAAACCTGTTGAAGATTGCTTGTTACTTTTATTTATGTTTCAGTGCATTATTTCTGTGATAAGAGACCAACTGCTTTAAATGTATGTAATGTCATTTTGTTCAAAGGGTTTTATAAGCCACCCCATAATAGGAGAAACTGAACAGATGTAGCTTACCTGAGCATCTTAATGTTTTTCCTTGTACTGTCAGTCATACTTGTTGAAGGCACTGAAACATTGACTGGCAATGTGTGTGTGTGTGTGTGTCGTCTGTATTAGTCTTACACAGTTGCAACAGCTGCGGCTCTGGTCATAAGATCAGTCTCACGGTACTGTGTGGAGTTCATGGCCCAACATGCCATAGTTAAGATAGCAGCATGTGATGAAATATAGTGAGAGTTAAAGAGACAGTTCACCTAAAAATGAAAATTCTAAATCATTTACACACCCTGAAGCTGTTCCAAACCTGTATGATTGTCTCTCTCCTGCTGAACACAAAAGAAGGTATTTTGAAGAATGTTGGTAATCAAATGTAAAATTAATTAATCAGATTAATTAACTCTAAGACTTCATGCTATATTGTTTTTATTTTTTTTAAAAAGCCATTAAATTAAAAAAGTGCAACAGGCTCTGTCAGCGAAGTCTGATATGTTTTGATAAACACTGCAGGTGTACTTCATGTGCTCCGTTGGAAGCGATATTCCTCAGCCAGCTCCTCCCAACATGAGTATGGGAATAATGTCTGCGTGTGAGTTTCTAGGGCCATTCCTGCCATGTTTCAGGAGTCAGATGTGTTAATGGGACGCAGTTGCGCTGGGGATGGGGTCAGGGTATGGGGGGCTCAGAGTTGAGACTTGTCGATGTCGCTATAGATAGGCTGTGATGCTGCTGAAATATGCAGACTCTCACACGCTAATCAGGTTCTGTTTGGAGGAAGAGGATTGTTCAGACTAATGCTGCTGTTGTGGCTATACATATATATATATATATATATATATATATATTAGGGCTGTCAAATTATAATTTCTTTTTATCAAATTAATCAGGATTTTCAGTGGATTAATCAGGATAAATCACTATTTACACTGAATTTAGATCAAGAACAACGCACTGTCACTTTAATTCAGCGTAAGCGGCGCAGGAAAAATAGACTTGGCTCTATCGCGCCTCTATCACTCCTGCTATGCGCTGCCGCGCCGCCTTGACCAAAGCATTGACAAAGTTGCTGTTTGCAAGACTCACTGTGACACTTCTCTGCATGTGAGCGACACAGTTCATGTGTTCATAGCGTGTATGCACTGTTCAGTTCCAATGGTTGTCGTTTTGCCCCTACTTACGTGCAACAGACAGGAACTGTTCTTTACAAGCACCGCTTCTCAGTTTTTACAGCCAGCGTAAAAGACTTCAGTTCCCACGTGTCACTGATGCAATGTGTAGCAAGGTAATTGTTGCCCCACTTTCCTGAAAAATAATTCATCACACTGCGCACGTGTGAAATGCATAAAAAAATTACGTAATTAACGACAAAAAATAATTAACGCCATTAACGCATTATTTTTGACAGCCCTAATTATATATATGTTTGGGTTTTTTTTGCTTGAATAGTAGCTTGATATTTTGTTATCCAAGGCATTTATGAGCTGTGGCTTAAGTGTCCAAATACCTTGTGGGGACACTGTATCTTAATACAAATAATTACATAAAATGCAATGATGGTGAGTAAATATTGCACAATTCGGTAACAAATTACAGTGGATGAATGATATCATGCTACACAAACTGTTACAAATGCATAGGCCACATATCAAATATTTTCTAAAAATATTTAGCACAATAAGTAAATAATGCTTACAAATTGCAAAATTATATATTTAGCATTTACAGTATTTTAATTACATTTTACTGATTATAAAAAAAATTGGGAAGTTTTTTATTATTATTATAAATTATTTTTTATTATCATTATTGTTGTTGTTGTTATTATTACTTGCATTATTATTATTTTTATACAGAAAGGGTGATCATGCACTCCTATAAGAGCGCTGACGCATATGACATCGTATTTTGTATGACGCATATTTTGTCTCAGATTTGGTGTTGGTTGTTATTTTATCTCAGAAAATATCCTAGTTTCCTGTTTAAAGGGAGGCATTTCCTCCTTGGCTTTACACACCCTCAGGAGAGGCTGATCCATCTTGTGTTCCTCCCCTGAGGCTGGACGTACGTGACGAGTAACAAATATATTTAAAGCTACTTTTATAGCTAGAAAGCTAGAAATATATTTAAAGCTACTTTTATCCACACAGTTAACAATACATAGTAAACTCATCTCTTTCTTATTTCCCTAAAGACAAGTATCTGTAATGCAGGATGAGTCACCAATATTTTAGCTCTGTTTTGCTGGAAGACAGAGACTGTACATTTTCAATGAGAACACAGAATTTGATTAACATCTAGGGGCATTTAGGACATAATAATGAACTCAAAGCTAACAAACACTGTTAATAACTGAAAGTCTCAAAGCTAATTTTGATTTAATGGACTGATTTGTGTCTCCATCAGGAACAAATTACATTGCTATATGTTTTAGAAGGGGCTCTCAGTTTTGAAAAATAAAAAATTAAACGGTCACCAAAAGACTGGATTTCAGATACACTTCAGCACATTAATCAAAAGCCGTCTTCAGATTCTTTTCTGAGAATGTCAGCAATGCTTCCCCTCATTGTCTTCTTATAAATAAAGAATTGACAGTCATCAGTGTTTTCTGAGGATTGGAAAATGTGGATATTATTGTGACCCTTTTTTTTAATTGTTTATTTTGGACCATTGTATGTCATGACACATACTGATCCCTGTGTCTTTGTTTGGATTAGGGATATAACTGTTGGGCTCAGGTACTGGTCCAGCTGTAACTCTTGTGCCATTATCAAGTGCCTATTCTCATACGGAATGATCTTGTGACTCTATTGAATCAACGGCAATAGAATTACTTCTCTATCCTCTGTTGTCCTTGTAAGTGACTGGCTTGTGTGTTCAATAGGACATAATTGAGCAATGGAGGTTGGTTTGAATCGAAGCTAACTCAATTTGTATTAATTCTGTACAGCTATATATATATAGACTGAACCTACTCATTTTTTATTTCTTCAAGTATTGGAATTACGTATTGCCAAAAAATAGACAATACATTTAAAAAAAACAACAACCTTAAAATCTTTATATCAAAACATTTTTCATGATCATAAGTAAAACATTTAGTAAGGAACTGGAAAATCACATCTTAATTTCCCTCTCTATCACTGTTCTCTGCGTTACGCATCAGTACCCATGAATAAGTTAGAGTCATTCATCTCCTAAACTTTTGTTCTAAATTGCATATATTAGCTTTTCTTACTTCCAGACAAACTTTTTAATCTCCTAATTTCTTTCTGAAGTCTGCATTATATAATTGAGGCGCATTCATAAACTGCAGTTGATTTTGGCTGATGTGTGGCCAGCTTGCCTATTTCCTGGCAGCGTTTGGAGGAGCTCTAGTGTGAACAGTTCTGTCATTACACAAGCACATGTAGGTCAGGCCAGCTCGTGTTTATATAAAGATCAGATATGTGCAGAGCCATTCCAGTCCTCTGTCCCCTCCTCTGGACACACATAGCATCAGTAGAGAACAGCTGCCGGTATCACTCACAAACATACACACAAATATACACACATTCACCCATCCATACATTTTTCTAAACCCACTGTCCTATCAAAGGTATGCTGGAGTATGCTCGCAGCATTTCTGGCAGAAGGCAGGAAAGCACCCTCCATCGCAAACCAGTGTTATTTTTGAATAAAACTAAGTATTTCTTTTGAAATCAAGCTGCAGTTTTACAAGGGAAAAAGGACTAAAATAACCAATTTTCTAAAATTACCTTCCATGCAGTGTATAGCACAACTGAGTGAAAGTACACTGTGTATATACTGTAAAGTTATTAGTCCAACCAATAACTTTCACGTTGGTCAATGCAAATTCATTATTTGCAACTAAAAAAAAAAAAGCATAAAAATAGCTGTTTCCCTGGTAACAAAAGCAAAGCAGCACTGTTCACAAACACTGCTTTATCAGGCATTACAGTCATGATGAGATGAAAATGAAACCAATGATATTACGCAAAAGAAGGAGTTTGGAAAAATGAATTGTTGGGAGAATCATTTGGGAGTCGTTAAGCAAGTGAAGTAAAAATAAATGCATATTATACTTATAGACAATGAAAGTAAGTATTTTGACCTTGTGAGCATGTCAGCCTATTGTTGGGGACTCCCAAAACCAAAATATGAACCTTTCATTACCCATGATAGGGGCACTTTAAACAAATTTAAATGAAAATTGTTCCTAAAAACTGTCATAGTGAATAAATAATACAAACATAACACTGTCATAGTAACACATTCATATACAAATATTTTTTCCACTAAGAAAGAAAACAGAAGATTGTTCATCCAAAGTGTCAAGTGTTTTTTTAATAAAACTGACTGTAGTAATATATATATAAATCACGCTAAAAATACTGTGATTTACACAATACATTGTCTTGCTGATGAGGTGTCTTAAAACACTGTCTTAGAGAGCTGACACAGCACAATAAAAGAGCACCTGCTGCCTGTCTTGTGTAACAGGTTATCCAGCATGGGTCTGAGCTCATTAGAAATTACCCTCTCGCTAGTCTACAGAGCTCTTAATGTTGGTTATGACAGACACAGATACCAGACACCACTCGTGAATGAGGAATGAAAAGCTTGCAGAGA
Source organism: Enteromius unitaeniatus (assembly GCA_032359435.1). Classification (NCBI taxonomy): domain Eukaryota; kingdom Metazoa; phylum Chordata; class Actinopteri; order Cypriniformes; family Cyprinidae; genus Enteromius; species Enteromius unitaeniatus. Next base: position 2,534,405 of record JAUMHI010000063.1, read on the forward strand.
GAGGACTCCGTTTGCAGGCCTACTAACCTGATGGCAACTTAATCTATTGTGGAACAGGGTTTTTAAGTCAGGTTTGATATAGTGAGGTAGGTTTACACTATAAGTTAGAGGCCTTGTAATGTCACACAATTAGTTTGAAAAGTTTCAAGAGGATAGAGAATCATGTGAAACTTATTCCTTTTTAATTTTTTTCCCCTGCTTATTACAACCACGCAGAGACACATATCAAGTGATTTAGTCATTAAATTAGTCACCCTTTCGACAAAATTCACATTTGGTCACACAAGACATATTTACAGTAAGATGCTTTTACAACCAGATGTAAATGGTGATGAGCAGTCAACTGTAATTGAATGTGCACTTGTTCTTCAAATTTAAAAAATGGTATTTAAAAAATGTACTTGCGAATAATATAGGAGTAATAAAATAAAATGTCACTTAAGTGTAATTAGATACATTTTTATTACTGTTTCTTAACACAATTAATTTTACTTTTAAAATATATACATTTTTAATTCCAAATGAAAAGCTTTAAGGAAGTACACTTATTTTGATGTGTTGACTTGCATACTAAAGCACATGTTAAGTACTTGATTATAACTAGTGCATTATTTGATATTACACTTAACAAATGCTTGTCAGTAGATTTACATTTTGGTCAATACACTTTAACCATATTTCAAAAGAAAAATATGAAAAACTTAATGCCCATATTAATTATTTCAGTCTGTTAAAGTGTACTTATTTTTACATATCTAAGTGGGCTCCTGACATTGTAAACCTGCTCTAATTTCAGACTCTGACCGAGAGGACAGTCATGGCAATTCAGAAGCCAGAGATTCACCTGTAGGTTGTCACTTGTCAAACCATTACCTCTTTAAGGCCTGTTTTATTTTACTGATCTCATGTCTGCCTCTTTACAAACAGGTAAACAACAAAAGACGCTCTCCCCCCTCAGACAGGCCTCCATTTAGCGCTCATCTAAGTACACACCACAGCATCTCTGCTGATGAACAGGACAGCCCAGAGCGAATTGTGAGTACTACAAATGTATTCTGAGAGCCCAGCCATGTGGAGATGTGGATCTCAAACCTCTCTCGATCTTATTCTTCCAAATTTGTTTCCAAGGTTCAAAAGGAAAAACTCCATGCAGAACTAAAACAAGTTTTGAGTAAGAAGAGAAGCCAACTTAGAGACACACAATCCACCCTCACAGATATGGAGGAACCCCCCAAGACAGACAATAAGAATGAGGTAAGAACCAAACGTCCCATTATATTAACTGTAATATGAGCATCTTTTTGGAATACAGTATGAAGATCCTTTGAACTTACTTTAAAAAATGATGGTATAGAACTCAAAGCTAAGCCTACTCTAAGTGAAAAATTACATTTATTTGAAACACATTTATGTCATGCTAAGTATACTACACAAACAAGTTTCAGTTGAAAGAAACTTGCTGACTGATCTTAAAACATGTCAGCGCCTTTGTTTTATCTTAAGATACACACCAGTAATGTTTTTTTCAAAGGCATATTTATAAGAATTGCTTAAATGTCCTAACTGCACTGTGGCCTAATCCTGGCTTAAGCCCTGTCTATGAAACCGAGCCTTAGTATACTAAACTGGTATACTTAAAGTCTGCTAAATTGGAACAACTAATTTGCACTTAATGCTCTTTAATTGTGCAGAAATACTGTTTCTACTGTGAACTATATGTATTTATTGTCCATATTTACTGTTGTCTTTTAGTCCTTGTGCTGTCTACTACTGAACATACATCACTATTGTTTTCTGAAGGAACTGTATTTCATTTTCATCCATTGTTGAATCAAAGTTGATTTTATAATTTTAACAAACAGGTGGATAAGAACAACCAGTTGTCAGAGCTTGTGGAAGTGGTTGTTGAAACAGAGGCTGAGGTTGGAGCTAGTGGGTACAGTGTTGTGGGTGGAGGGGAGCAAGGCATCTTCATCAAAGAGGTCTTGAAAGACTCCCCTGCAGCGAAGCACCTCAGTCTACAGAAAGGTACCAAGGGACTGTATTTTACATTACAAAGTGCAATGTCAAATACTGTACACTGTAAAGACTTGAGCCACTGTCCTTGAAGAGACAACCAGGAGAAACAACATTAACCTTATAATCATTAATCAACAAAGTTTCAATGTTGAGTACAGGTGTACTGAATTAATTTTATTTCCTGATGTACTAAGAATACAAAGACAGATCATGTAAGTTAAAAATATTTTTTGATGATGTGTTATTGCAGGAGATCAACTGCTAAGTGCCAGGGTGTATTTTGATAACGTCAAATATGAGGACGCATTAAAAATTCTTCAGTGTGCAGAACCCTACAAAGTGTCCTTCTTTTTGAAGAGGACTGTGCCTGGAAGTGAAGTCAGCATACACCCAGGTGCACAAAATCTTGAGCTCAGAGGACCTAAGGCCAAGATGCAAAAAATGGTACATAAATATTGCTATACAACAGAATTATTTTTTGAACATCCACAGTATTTCTTAAAGTGAATTAATTTGAACAAAAGTACTTACAACAGTAGAAACTAGAAGGAATGATAACCTTTCTCTTGCAGAGCGTCAAAAGTGTGAAACCATTCAAAACCAAGAAAAGGAGAGGAGGAAGATTTGGACTGAAACGACTGAAAGAGAACAAAAAAGCAAGAGCATGGGCAGAGCTGGACGTTGAGGGATTACCTGGTAGATCAGACCTCAGTCCTGTTGATGTTGAGTTTGTACTCCCAAAATTCAAGATAAGGAAAGGTGGGAAGGCCACAGCAGATGCATCAGAACATCTAGAGGGTGTTATCGCTAGTACTAAGAAGAAGAGGAAGATCAGATTTCCAAAGATGAAGGCCAAGGATGCTGCTGTTGGTGAAGGGAAGGTCAATGTAGATGTTTCAACACATGAGGGAGAGGCCTCTGGATCCAAGCTGAGGGTCAAAATGAAAGGTCCAAAATTTGGAATGAATTTCCCCAAAATTAAAAAGTCAAAGTTGCAATCTTCAAATGACAGCTTTGAGGTGAAAGAAATAGAAGGGAAATTTAAGCCTCCATCAGTAGAGAGTGATTTCAACATGCCTCAGGGCAAGGCTGAAACTAATGTTTCTAATTTTGAGGTTAGTGTCAAAGGAAAAGGAGAGGGTCCTGAGATAAAAATGCCAAAGACAAACTTGGACATCTCAGATACGAAGGTGACAGTCCCAAAGTTCAAACTGCCAAAGGTAAGACTTTCTTATCATTCAGATGAAATTGATGGAGAGGCAAGTAAAGAAACTGATACATCTGAAAATAAACTGAAAATGCCCAAGATTGACATCAAAGCTCCAAATGTGGATTTGGACTTGCATCTCCCAAAGATTACGAGCAAGGCTAAATTCAAAGATGCTGAAGTTCCAGATTTCACTGTAAAAGGAACAAAAATCAGCACCAACAAGCCTGACACATCATTACCAGTGCTAAACCTTGATGCAAAACAGACCTTTGGAGATGACATTGATGGATCCATGGACATAGAGCATAAGATTTCCCTCCCCAAACCTGACATTGCAAGGCCCAAGATAAAGACATCAGATGTGGACATTGGTCTTCCCACATTAGATGTTTCATTACCAAAGATGGCTACAAAAAGCATTGATACTGAGGGACATGTGAGTACTGGGGTAAAATTTGAAATAAAACAATTAGACATTTCTCTTCCGAAAATAACATCCCCTGAGGGTAAGGTCATAGTTGAAGGACCTGGAGTAAAAGGTAAAGGTGAAGCAAAGGTGGATGGTCATTCTGAGAAAGGGCCAAGAGTGAAAATGCCACCCATAGATGTTTCCCTCCCCAAAATGAAATTACCACAAGGTAAAATTGATATTGAAGGGCCTGAGGTCGACATTTCTTTGCCGAAAGAAATGCTAGAGGGGGATGCAAATATTGAGGGACACTTTGGAAAAGGGGGAAAGATTAAAATGCCTAGAGTAGACGTCTCCCTACCTAATGTAAAATCATCTGAGCATGCCATTGCTGAGGGGCACAATGTAAAAGCAGGAAAACTGAGTATGCCATCAAATGAAATTTCACTTCCTACAGGCAAAACTGAGGTTGGTGCTGATATTTCATTACCAAAAGGAAAAACAAATGAACAGATTAATCTTCAGGTTGAAAAGGGAGATAAGTTTCAGATACCAAAATCTGATATAAGACTACCTAAACTCAAATTAGGAGAAGTTGATTTTGATATTAAAAAAACAGATGGAAAGTTTCACATGCCAGCAATTGATATTTCGTTGCCACATAGAAAAGAGCAAAAAGATATTAATGTGGAACCCTCTAATAAAGATGGAAAGGTTGAAATGCCAAAGGTTGATATTTCTCTGCCTGCAGTAAATTCTTCTGGTGTTGAGATTTCTTTGCCAAAAATAAAGTCACCACAAGGTGACATCAGTATTGAAGGGCCTGACAGCATGGAATTGAACATGCCACCCGTTGATATATCATTTACAAAAGTAACAGACACAGGTAATGTCGACCTCAAGAGACATTCAGGAAAAATAGGGAAGTTTGATATTCCAAAACTGGATATTTCCTTACCAAAATTTGAATCAACCAAAAGGGAACTCAGTGTGGAAGGGCCTGAATTTAAAGGTGGCACATTAAATATACCTACTTATAATATCTCCTCAGCAGAGATTAAAACCGAAGGTGATATTTATTTGGAGGAAGAAACAAAAAAGGGCACAAAATTTCAAACACCAAAACTGGATATTAATTTACAACCAATAAAATCAGTGGGGACTGACAAAAATGTTGAAGGACCTGAACTGAAGGGTGGAAAGATAGATATGCCAGATGTTGACATTTCTCTTCCAAAAGGAAAGCTAAGGGGAGATGGCAAAATCAGGAAGGCGGGCAAGTTTTATTTGCCTCAAGTTGATTTGTCACTTCCAAAGATTAGAACAAGATCTTTGGAAGTCAGTATTGAAGGACCTGAGGAAAAAGGAACCAAAGTTCACACACCTTCACTTGACATTTCATTGCCTAAACATAAAACAAAGACAAACATTGATACAGAAAGCCAATCAGGAACAGGTATAAAATATGAAATGCCAAATATTGATGTTTCACTGCTGAAGGTAACAGCTCCAGAAGAAGATGTGGCTGTCAAAGGACCTGCAGGAAAAGGAAGAAAATTTGAAATGCCTAAATTTGATGCTTCCATGCCTAAATTAAAACCATCAGGAGGTGAAATCAAGGTTGAAGGGTCCGATATCAAGGGTGGAAAGTTTCACATGCCCTCTATAGATATCTCTCTGCCAGGAGGAGGAGGAGATGTAGATGTTGAAGGACCTGCAGGAAAAGGAAGAAAATTTGCAATGCCTAAATCAGATGTTTCCTTGCCTAAATTAAAACCATCAGCAGGAGAAATAGACATTGAAGGCCCAGATATCAAGGGCGGAAAGTTTCACATGCCCTCTATAGATATCTCTCTGCCAGGAGGAGGAGTGGGAGGAGATGTAGATGTTGAGGGAACTTCAGGAAAAGGAAGAAAATTTGAAATGCCTAAATTGGATATTTCCTTGCCTAAATTTAAACCATCAGGAGGTGAAATCAATGTTGAAGGCCCTGATATCAGGAGTGGAAAGTTTCACATGCCCTCTATAGATATCTCTCTGCAAGGAGGAGGAGATGTAGATGTTGAAGGACCTGCAGGAAAAGGAAGGAAATTTGAAATGCCTAAATTTGATGTTTCCTTGCCTAAATTAAAAACATCAGTAAAGGAAATCAATGTTGAAGGCCCCGATTTCAAGGGTGGAAAGTTTCACATGCCGTCTATAGATATCTCTCTGCCAGGAGGAAGAGTGGGAGGAGATGTAGATGTTGAGGGACCTGCAAGAGAAGGAAGAAATTTTGAAATGCCAAAGTTTGATGTTTCTTTGCCTAAATTAAAACCATCAGGAGCAGAAATCGATATTGAAGGTCCCGATATCAAGAGTGGAAAGTTTCACATGCCCTCTATAGATATCTCTCTGCCAGGAGGAGGAGCAGGAGGAGATATTGATGTTGAAGGACCTACGGGAAAAGGAAGAACATTTGAAATGCCTAAACTGGATGTTTCCTTGCCTAAATTAAAACCATCAGCAGGAGAAATAGACATTGAAGGCCCAGATATCAAGGGCGGAAAGTTTCACATGCCCTCTATAGACATCTCTCTGCCAAGAGGAGGAGCAGGAGGAGATGTAGAAGTTGAAGGACCTGCAGGAAAAGGAAGAAAATTTAAAATGCCTAAATTTGATGTTTCCTTGCCTAAATTAAAACCATCAGGAGGTGAAATCAATGTTGAAGGCCCCGATATCAAGGGTGGAAAGTTTCACATGCCCTCTACAGATGTCGCTCTGCCAGGAAATGCAGAGGGAAGGTTTGCACTGGGAGATAAATCTAAAAAAGGTTTAAAATTTCACATGCCCACTGTTGATATCTCTTTGCCAGGAGGACGAGAAGGAGGAGATGTAGATGTTGAAGGACCTGCTGGAAAAGGAAGACAATTTGAAATACCTAAATTGGATGTTTCCTTGCCTAAATTAAAACCATCAGCAGGAGAAATCGATGTTGAAGGTCCTGATATCAAGGGTGGAAAGTTTCACATGCCCTCTATAGATATCTCTATGCCAGGAGGACGAGCAGGAGGAGATGTAGATGTTGAGGGACCTGCAAGAGAAGGAAGAAATTTTGAAATGCCAAAGTTTGATGTTTCTTTGCCTAAATTAAAACCATCAGGAGCAGAAATCGATATTGAAGGTCCCGATATCAAGAGTGGAAAGTTTCACATGCCCTCTATAGATATCTCTCTGCCAGGAGGAGGAGCAGGAGGAGATATTGATGTTGAAGGACCTACGGGAAAAGGAAGAACATTTGAAATGCCTAAACTGGATGTTTCCTTGCCTAAATTAAAACCATCAGCAGGAGAAATAGACATTGAAGGCCCAGATATCAAGGGCGGAAAGTTTCACATGCCCTCTATAGA
>JAUMHI010000063.1:2545496-2568124 GCA_032359435.1 Enteromius unitaeniatus
ATGTTTCCTTGCCTAAATTAAAACCATCAGGAGGTGAAATCAATGTTGAAGGCCCCGATATCAAGGGTGGAAAGTTTAACATGCCCTCTATAGATATCTCTCTGCCAAGAGAAGGAGCAGGAGGAGATGTAGATTTTGAAGGACCTGCAGGAAAAGGAAGAAAATTTGAAATGCCTAAATTGGATGTTTCCTTGCCTAAATTAAAACTACCAGGAGGTGAAATGGACTTTGAAGATCCCAATATCAAGAGTGGAAAGTTTCACATGCCCTCTATAGACATCTCTCTGCCAAGAGGACGAGCAGAAGGAAATATTGATGTTGAAGGACCTGCAGGAAAAGGAAGAAAATTTGAAATGGCTAAATTGGATGTTTGCTTGCCTGAATTAAAACCATCAGCAGGAGAAATCAATGTTGAAGGTTCCGATATCAAGGGTGGAAAGTTTCACATGCCCTCTACAAATGTCTCTCTGCCAGGAAATGCAGAGGGAAGGTTTGCACTGGGAGATAGAACTAAAAAAGGTTTGAAATTTCACATGCCCACTGTTGATATCTCTGTCCCTAAAATGAAACTAACAGACTGTGAACTAAAAGTTGGGTCAGAGAATTCTGATATAGAGAACAAAGCCTCTGGTGCCAAAATTAGTGACTTAGGTGTCCCTGAAGTAACTCCAGGTGGGAACATCAAGCTGCCAAGTGTGAAAATACCAACTGTTGACATATCTGCTCCTAAAGTTGACCTGGACTTTACTCTTCCCAAAGCAAAGGGCGGTGATAGAGAAAGCACTGAACTTCTTAAGGCGGAAGGTGGAAGGCCGTCATCTGGGGCAAGTTTTGATGTTCCAGAAGTCTCTTTAAAAATGCCCAAAATTTCACTTCCTAAATTTGGCAGAAAATTTAAAAGTGGAGATAAACTAGAACTAGAGAGTCCTAACTTTTCTACAGATTTGGAAATGGACAGAACATCACCATCTAAAAAGGATACTGAAATAATGGGTGCTGACACTGAAATGAAGATAAAAGCAGGTGCTGGAGAATTCAGAGTAGAAGGTTCTGAAGATAAGGTCAAATCCAAGCTCAAGTTCCCCAAATTCAAGACACCTACTCCTAAAGCAAAGCTCAAAGATATAGAAATGGGTATGCCTGGGTATGTGGATAACAAAGGAAAGGTCAGAATGCCAGCAGTTGAGATCTCATTGCCAACAGCAAATATTCCAGAATGTGAGGTATTGCTTCCTAAAACTGAGGTTGATGTATCTGAGGCAGATATCAGAAGTTATGAGGGCAGTTTAAAAATTCCTAAGATGCCAACAATTGACATATCTGTTCCAAAAGTTGATTTGGATGTTTCATTGCCTAGAGTGAAACTTCATGAACCAATGGACTCTTCTGACTTAAGCACTGATACTACTAGGGGTACAGTAAATTTCCCCCATGTTAAGATCCCCAAAGTAGACATTTCATTTCCTCATGGAACAATGGGTGACACAGTAAATCATGAGGTGGAGGTTGGAAGAAAGGGTAAATTAAGAATGCCAAAAGTGGAAATATCATTACCACATGCAAAGCATGACACATCTTATACTGACACTGAAATTAAAGGTGAAAAGCTAAAAATGTCAGTGCCCAGTGTTGATATATCATTGCCTCGTGGAAAGGTAAATTATGATGCTGACATAGAATTTGGAGGGAAAGGGAATGAATTAAAAATGCCAGACAATATAGTGCCTAAGATAGATTTGTCGCTACCCCATGGAAAAAAAGAAGAAAGTCCCATGCCCACAACTGATATACCCCTTGCTAAAATAAAATCTAAAGATGTTGTTTCAGAACCTGATGTAGGAAAAGGTAAAGTCAAGACACCTGGGATTAGGGGATCTGTAGAAGCAGAAGGTGGACAATGCAAAATGACGGATATTAAAATACCACAGGTAGACATATCATTACCAGAAAGTAGAACCGGAGAGTTTGATACCAAAGAGGGAGAATCTGGAAGAGGGGGTGGAAAATTGACAATGTCAAATATTAAAATCTCAAAAATAGATATGGGAATGTCTAGAGATTCAGAGATGTCAGATCCTTCAATTGATGTAAGCCTTAAAGATTCACATAAACAGGGTAAAAAGACAAGAATGCCTAATGTGGATCTAGAGCTGGATCTTGGCTTATCAAAAGATGGAAAAAAGGATAAAATCAAATCTGAACTTCAAGATACAGATCTGGAACCTGCACCAAAAGAGAAAATAAAAGGGCCAAAAGTTAAGGGTACAAAATTTAATATTGGAATGCCAAAAGTAAAAGTTTCTGGATTAGAAACTGACATAAACAACTCTGGAAAAATGGATGCAACATTTCTAAAAGGAGGAACTGACGCAAACTTAAAAGCACCAAAGATTCCCGAACTTGACTTTGACATTGAAACTGCCCAAACTGGCACTAATAATTTAGATGAAGATAAAAAGCAGACTGATAAAGTCAAAATTCCAAAGTTTGGGATTCCTCTGCCTTCTTTAAGTTCACCTGAAGCCAGCATCAAATCATCTCAGGGAAAAGGCCATTCTTTAATCACAGACTCTGAGGTAGAGTATGAAAGCCCACGTCTGCCAAAAGTAACAAAAGCTGTATTTGTTATGGTGAATCAACAAACGGAGGGCTCTGCTAGTGTAAGTGGTGAAGCAAGTGTAGAAATTGGAGATGTGAAGATCAAACAGCCAAAGATCAAAATGAAGCCGAGTTTTGGCAAGTCAAAAAGTCGATCTAATGAAAAGGGGAAAGCAATGTATTGCGAAGATGAGGTGGAAACTGAGAGAAAGTCAAAAACTGCTAAGCTTAAATTGCCCAAAGTCACATTTTCGTCTGGGCAGAGAGGATCATTTGATGTAACACCGAGTGGGTCTGATGATGGAACAAGTCCAAGTCTAAATGGTGACAAAGATGAAAAATCAATGTTTGGAAAGCTTAAATTCCCTAAAGTGGAGTTTTTCTCACCATACTCAAAAGATGCCAGCGAGGTAGAGGGAATGGAAACAAGCGTGAACCTCAGGAAGGAGACCTCAGGAGAAAGCAAAGAGAGCAAGAAGTCAAAGACAGTATCAGGCACAATGTCTTCCCCAGGTCTCGAGATGACAACAGAGGATGAGGAGGTGAGAAAGATTAGTACTATAGTATCCTCAAAAGCAAGGACTGAAATGTTGGCAGAACGGGAGGGATCAGAGTCTCCAGTACCCACCGTGTCATCTGGATTCATCTCTGTAATGAAGTGTGAAGAAAGAGAGGAGACCACATGGTTCAAAATACCCAAGGTCAGCCTTAGTCCTCATTCTACTGGTATCCTTCATATCACACCAGAAAGCTCTCCAAAAGGAAGCAAGTCCTCTCTTCCTTGCTCTAGCGAGGAAGCTTCTGGAGGTTTCTATGTGAAGATGCCAAGCGTAGAATTTTTGACCCATGAAATGCCTTCAGAGCATCTGATTACTAAAACAGAGGGAACTCTTACTGTAGTGACTAAGACGACAAAGTATACAGAAACAAAAGGTACCAGTTCGAAACAGTAAGAATCTCAGTTACAGAACTGTGACATGCAGTTGTTTGATTAGGCCCACATATTTGTATTGTTTCAATTGTTTCAGTCTTGCTGGTTTTATTCTATTCAAACAAAGCCTATTTTCTCCAACTTTTGCAAGAAAAAATAATGAAAATGTTACCACAAATAGAATATAATTTATTTTAGACATTATTTTCATGTTTGCAACTTGCCACTCTGTATGACACTTTAAACTGATATATTTGTAAAGATCACATATATTCAAACAAAAAAATATTCAATTGTAGATAAAAAACAAATCTGTAGAACATATAGGCCTACAGATGAAAAGATTCTTTTTTTTACGTTTGCTTATGATTTTCTTGTGCGATCTTGCATGACATTTATGCTGTAGAATTGACAGCATTTTGGTAATATTGCTTTGGTTTTTCAATGCCTGGTTTGTCTCTGTAGTTTTTGGTTGTTGTTATGGAATTTTGTTTATTTTAGATGCTATAAGAAATACATGTACTATTTTTACATATTTATATGCATGATCTGTACAGACAAGACACTAAAAAGAAAGCCTGTAGAGTATTTTTGTGATACATATTTTTGTGACGTTTAAGATCAATTGAAACAAAAACTATTTCACATTGTGACATGCTGTACCAGAAAGCATTTCTCTCTTTTTTTGTTGGAGAAAGGCTCTGAATTCTTATGAATTGAAAACACTGAGAGTGACATGTTTTTCTTTTATTTTCTTTTTAAAATTAACTCTTTTGTTGGTGACGGAATTTGACTACATGCAAGCAATATCACTGTATATATATATATTATATTTAAGGCTGGTTTTATTACTGAACTGCATGTTTGTAATGTGTTGCTTTTTTGTGAAACAATCATTTAGTATATGCTTATCGCTATTTAATGCAAAAATAGAACAGTCAAATAAAATATTAACATTCTAATTGTTTTCTGATGTTATCCACTTATTTTTTTAATGTGGCATCACTAATGACAAGTAGTGGTCCAATTCTTAAACTGACATGCAAGAAAAATTTACAAATAACAGCAGACAGCCTTCTACTGCAATATAGACTGCAATATACAGTAATATTGAACATATCTAAAATGTGTCATGATTGAAAACTACTTCCAGTTGAAACTATATTGTACAAAAATAAAACAGAAATGTGATGCTAATTTACTCATCCACATGTTCTAACCCCTTATTTACTTTCTCACATGAAAACAGCCATTTTGAAGAACGTATTGGTTGTATTTGTAACCAAGTAATTACAATGAAAAGAGGCTGGAGCATTCAAGACTACAACAAAACACACAAACACCATAAATGCATCATTAAAGTGAAGGCTCCATCTTTCAAAATGTGGATATCACAGATTGCCATGTGGTTGCCACTTGAAAAGCTTACTCATGATAAAAAAAAAAATCTGAAAAATTCTGGCTGATATGGGGCCTGTACCATGATGGTGGCTAAACAAATTCAGAGTTACAGGATTTGTTTTGAGTTGACAAATCCAAACCGATGCAATCAGGAATTATTGGTACCACGATAAAGCTCATCAACTTTCTTTGTTAACCCAGGCTTGATCCTGAGTTAATGTAGCACATGCACATGAAAGTGTGACATCAGCAATAAGCAGCCAATCACATGCTTTTAAACTTTCATTCACTTCTTGTGAAAGAGTCAGATTCACTACCAAAGAATAAAAGATTGAGCAATATGAGGAATTTCAACACATTTCCACAGCAAGACGAAACAATCTTTTATTGAAAGAGGAAAACTTGAGGAAAACAACAACAACAAACTTGCAAGTAAGCTGTATTATCTATATTTATATTAATTTAAAAGCCTATTACTATTAAACTTAACTGGCTTGTGTAATGGATTAAGAAGATAATAATTTATAAATAATATAAAGTAATTCCAAAAATAATTATCTAAAAAAATTGTTTATCTTTAAACAATGTTTTACTATGCAACCTCCTTTAATTTGGAGTAAGAGAAGCTGGGGTATTGGGTTTATTGCATCACACGTGTCACCTTGCTGGAAGCTGATTGGTCAAATTTAGTTTTGATATTTCTAACCCAGAACATAACCTGCCCAGGAGCAGGTTAGCCGTGCAGCGCAAGTTACCATGGCAATGAACACCAATCGAAGCTGAGTTTCTTTCATGATACCTAAAACCCAGGATTGGTGCCAACTAATCCTAAACTTACCTGGCTAGCCAGCTAATCCAGCTTCATGGTACAGGCCCATGGTCTCCCCTTTGGGAATACATAAAAAAGCTTTCCTGATGTATACATATAACCTTTTTTTAATCACTCTTTATTTAAGGACTACTTTGAAACGGTGTGACCCTTCTTTATCATGTTTTTTTTTTCCCCCATCATTTCCATTATTTCTTATTTTTAGGGTTTTGAACATTCTGTAACATGAATATATAATGTGCATTGTTAATGTTATTTGTTTCTGTGGGCAAACAATAATTAAAAATGAACAGAATAGAATACTTTTCCAACAAAAAAATGAATAAATAAATAAATAAAGCGAGTAAACACAAACGTCTTTTGAAAAAACAAAAATAATATCCCTTATCATTTTCCACTGAGGACATAATGTAGGTTTTCAAAAACACAAGGGTGAGTACATGATGACTGTGCATTCCACGAACAAGAGTTCGCACATGAATGATTCTGATTGCAATTAAAGTGCTTACAGTATATTTACCACGTTATTAACACAAAAGTCTCGTTATATACAGTTTCTATAGCCTACCAATTATGGCTGAACGAAGTCGAGCGCAAGAGGGTTTCAGAACTCACCAGTGCTGGCTGAAGAGCTAAATGAAAAGCTATAATTAAGTAACGCGCGTTCCCTCGTGTGCGTGTCGCCTTCGTGCGTAAGCGTAAAAGCACGGACAGCGTGCGGCACGCGTCGCTATTGGTCAGCTGCACGCACGCACTAGATTGCGGAGGCTCTGCGTTGCATCGCCAGTGAAAGCAGCCTGCGCTATGAAGAGACACGGAGGAGCAGCGTGACGTTCACTTCAACGGAGCACACCAGACGCACACGGGATATAACAGGTTATACTATATCTACGGTGGTCTGTATTCGGATATGCTGTCTTGCATGTGGTGTCATGGATATCATCATCATCGGTCCAAAATCCTCATGAAGGTTAAAGCCCAAATCCTTCAGCCCAGCAGCATCTTCACAACGCACGACAGCTGGAATTGTGTGATTCGTGACATCGCATCCGTATGAGGAAAATGACTGGCACGCTGTAAAGGTAAGAGGATACCGAGAAAGAAGGAAAGATGGGTTTGTATGATATCCTCTAAAAGACGGATCCTATCTTGTCAAACCACAAAAAGAATGGATGCAGATAATTCCCCCTCCCTGAGGTTACCTCATGTAAGACACATCTGTGTGGGCAAGTATTAGTTCATGATACATTCCCGATTTGGTGCAAGTGATGTGATCACGTATTTATGTGTGTGTAGACTACGTAACGCGTCCTCTGATCATCATGACACAGTTGTGACATGAGAAAGAAAATGTTACATTATACAGTAACTTAAGTATTAAATACACTAGCTCCTAATAAAACGCACGCTATTAAATAAAACAATAACGTATACTGTCAGATAGAGTTATGATATCTACATATAAAAAAGGAATAATCATGAAGAACGAAAAAATAAATGTCTTTTTGTGGTTTCACACGACAGCATCCATGTTAATAGAGTTTAAAAAACAAAAAGTGCCAAAATAAAATTGCATTATGAATACTGAATATGTGTATTTTATAGTATTGTATTTTATAGTTATTATAGTATGTATATAATTACGATATACATAAAAAATAAGATACCGAATTATAGTATATGCATTGTAGTATACAGTATATATTGTAGTTTATCTTATATAAAGTAATTGTAGTATATATACAATAGTATATTACAGTGTGCGTGTGTGTACAGACATTATAAAATATATAGTGTATAGAACTCAAATCTAAGACAATTTGCCATGACCTAAACAAATATTTGAGCCTGCACTTGACCTTTTATTGTCAAGAATACAAATTACAAAACTGTAGTAAATAAACAAGTAATTGTAATTGTATTACAGTTTTAAGAAGTGTGTGTGTGTGTGTGTGAAAGAGAGAGAGAGAGATGGATATTTTTATGTTAAGTTTTATTAGAAGACAATTTGCAAAGACTTAAACTAAAATCTGAGGCTGTACTGACATCTTGACCTTTAATCGACAGGTATTGTATTTAAATTATCATTAAATCAAGACCTATTAAATTTGCCTTTCTTAACTGATTGCTAAATGCTGTGCTGTAAAGAATGATTTCAAGATTTGACATCCTAAATGTCATTCTTACCCACCACAGCATCTGATATTATTCCCCCCAAGAAGAATGCTGCAACAGAACAACAACAATAACTGCTTGGACATGGCCCATAGGGAGCTACTGCATGAATGCAGAAGAACCAATGTCTCATTCGCCAGTGCTCTTGAGTTTGGAGCCATACCCCTGATTAAAGGCCTGAGAGCATGGGCTGTGAGTGGCGGCTACTCTAAAGCCAGAAGAAAGGCTGCTAATGGATCTCGGGGACAGAGCACTTGCCAACAGCCTCCTGAAACCAGGGCAGGGCAGAGAAGCTGGTCAGGTCAGGTCAGCAGTGGCTATGGGCACACACTGGACAGCACAATTAGTGCAACCAGAACTCCAGGGGTCAGGCAAGGCGGTCTTGGCGCTCTTGTAACTGTGGCCACTTTGAAGGGCACTGAGGGGGGTGGTAGGCAGACTCAGACCCGCTGCCTCTTTCTCAAGGCCCAGGGAAGGGGCAACTACATCTGTGCTGTTGGAAACCGCGGGACTGGGACGAGAGTCACGGGTCAACGGACTCATGCTGTCATTCTTGAGGGGACAAAGGAAGAGCTTAGATGTTCCTCTAAAGGGCAGAAGTTGAGCCAGGATGGGCCAGACGATGGAGGATTGTTCAAGGCCAAGCCCAGAGCCATACGAAAATGGAGGAAGTGCAGTAAAACAGCAGAGAAAAGAACAGCGGCTCACAGCAAAGGGGAAAATGCCAGTGACCAAACAAACACAGCGGTTTCAGATGCACAACTACTTAGCGTAACACCAGATAACACAATAACACAATCCCAGATTGGTAGCTATCCAAGTCAGGGTGAATTGAAGTTGGGAAAAGACCTAAGGGCTTGTTCCCCCGAGAGCACAGATCCACAAACCTGCTGCTCTTCTGCCAAACCACGTGCCAAACCAGAGGCGCAGGCTGAAGATGAGATGACTATAAATCACTCCGATAATTGTCCTGAAGAAGAATCCAGTTGTGCCAATGCACAAGAAGACACCAAGGTCAGCAAATGTGACCTTGATGCAAATGAACAGAACATTGTTGCTGATGTGTCAAACCTAGTAGCGTCTGAGACGTGTTCTGATAGCCCAAGAATCAAATTGACCAGGACAAACAGTAATACAGAGTCAAGCGTAGGCCATTCTCCCTCCAAAGTCCCTGTTAGCATTCAGAAGAACGAAGAATCCAGGCCAGACGAGCGCCTACTGAATCTACACTCGCTGGAGCCGGGCGATCTTGCAGCAGAGAGAGATGGGACTCCAGACACAAAGAATAGAGTTGTGCCGGAGGGCCGCACTCCAGTGGGTGCTGAATGTAGCACTACAGAAAAGAAAAAGAGGCCGTCCGTGTGCTCACCTCAGCATTGGGAGGAATTAATCGCAGAGCATGGAGAACTTGAAGTTCAGCAGTCTGACAAATCCTCTTCACGAGGCTTTAGCGCACCAGCAGCCAATATAACTGTATCCACTATTCACTCCCTGCCTAATCCTGCCCCTACCACCACCGCTGCCATAGCAACAGCCATCCCAGCATTAAGCAGGGGGGAGGCGGGGGCTAGAGGTGGAGACTTGCTGCCTCTGGTGAACTCAGAGTTGCTATCAGAGCTGGCAAGAGTTGACGACAAGGACAAGGTGGCCGCTGACGAGGGGTCTCCTGATGTGGGCGAAGAGGAGGTGGAGGAGGATGAGTTTGGGGCTTTCATGCAGGCAGGTGGAGAGCAGCTGTGGACGGACGGGTTCAGTGAGGTCCAACAGTTGGCGGAGGATTCCTGTGGTGAGTACGTTGTCTTGAAAGTAGCGAGGTAATACATTTTGTCAGAAGGGTACAGTAAGTTCTCTTCTTGAGTTGGAACCTGTTTGTTTGGGTTCGAGTGAACAGATAAACATGTACTAAATAGTCTGGCTGGATTGACCTGGATTCCTGCAGACCCCCTCGCTTCCCCCGACCTCATGTGAAGATATTAATTATTTAAAGCACTGCTTGGAATTCCTACCCTCCCAACCATTCACTCTCCCCCTGTTGCTGTGTACCAGCCTAAGGCAGGAGGCAGCATTAAAAAAGACATGCAAACACAAGGCCATTGGGACAAGAGGGGAGGCCAACCTTCACAATGCCAAAGGCAGCACATCTAGAGGGAATGGTTTGATCAAAATAGAGGACAAACCCTTTGTTGTTTATACATCTAACTAGAATCATTGGCCAAAAACAAACACGGTAACACTTTATTTTAAGGTGTCCTTAATGCACATGTACTTACTATTAGAATAAAAATATATAACTATAAGTAACTCTAAACCAAACCTTAAATATATAGTAAGTGCATGTAGGTAATTAATATTACTCAGTACTTATTACTGTATCAGGGACATCATAAAATAAAGTGTAACCACAAACACTTTCCACTTAATAATTCTATGGGTTCAATTTTGGCAGCCGCCGTGTAATCTTAATCTGCAGGATTAATCCAGTTCTCTAAAAAGGTGAAAACCTGGTGATTTCGGTAGTGGGCATAAACAGGTTTAACCTACTTTTTTAAAATGTTTAATTCTCTTGCATCACAAAAGTAATTATTTAAAATGACAAGTTATTTGTAGAAGCCATTAAACATATATTCCTGCCGAGACATATCTTCAAAATCATTGCTTCTAGCACATTTCACAATGCATTTCAAAGTGAAGTGGCAGTAAAAGTGTGTTCAGTTTTATCCAAAAAATATGAACATGAATCTTAGTAATGTTTTATTATGTTGGTTGATGGAAATGAAATGTCTGGCGAGTGGTGCTCTACTGATTTAATAATGCATTACAGTGGTAACAAAAGCAAACACAAGATAAAACACATTTCTGAAGCAACCAGGCCATTTTAGCATGCTTGTACAGTTCTTTAAGCTTTTGTATTGTGACTCATGTTTAAGAAGACTCGTATCTCAGTGTTTCACTGCACACGTGTAATGCTACCAAGCAAGTTTACTACTGTATGTCAGAAAAACTGTACAAATGATGCTAGTTCATTAATTATGGTCAAATGGTAAAAGTATTTGGAGGTAATACCAAGTAGCCATACTTAATAAATACTACATTAGTTTACAAAAACAAAGAACTGAAGTTTGGTTAACCCGCTTTCACCACTTACTGCACGTGTCTATAGTATACAACTATAGTGTGTGAACCCTTCCCACTGCAGAAAGCAGAACATTTCTTCCAGTAACATATAAGAGCCATGAGAATGAAACTATAGAGACTTACATGAGCCTTTATCGCCCCTCAGAGGAACACACAAGTTCTGCTGATGCAAACGAACCCGCATCCTGGGCATCTGATTGGACCACAGTCCAGTCATTCCAGCAGTCAGAGAGCACATGGACTGCCTTCAGCCAGGAGTCTCTGGAGCAGAAGATAGTGCCTGGTGGCCAGTGGTGGCCTTCTACCGAAAAGCCAAACCTTCCTCTCTCTCCTCTCCATAATGTGGTAAAGGTTTATGCACGGTTATGTTGGTCTTGCCCTAATGAATGTACATTATTCCACTGCTTAACAAATTCATAAATGTAAATTATTAAAGTATGTGAGATAAGAGATCCCATGATATGAATAGAAAATCATCTATACGGTTAATCCTTCTTCATACTAAAGAAAAACCATCAGAAATGTTCCATTTTGTGCAAACGAATTGACTCCTGTTATAATTTCAGAACCATACTAATATATCTTTAAATTCTAAAATGTTGTAATTTTACATATGAGTAACTAAAACATCTATACATCACTTTTGATGCTCTGATGATTAGTGATCTTTACTGTGTGTGTGTGTTTATGTGTGTAGTCAAATGTGTTTCTAGTGGCCTTTCCCTCAGAAAAGTCCCCCTGTGAAGATCCTGAACACATTCCTACACTAAAGCAGCTTCTGCAAGGACCAGCTGAAAACAGCAATACAGGGGAGCACAAGTATGTTGCATTATTTGTAGTTTGGCTGCTCTTATTATGACTTATGACGTTAGTTGTGTTTGTTTTATTATTTTTACTTCAAATGTTTTCAGGGCATTCCCATAGCCTCCAAATGAATATACATTCTGAATGCCTCCCTTAATTTCAGCTAATAAGGAAAACATTCATAATGTGCAATACCGGGGAGGCTCCAGGTTTAAAGAGTTTAAAAACCCCTGACATATAATAGTCTTCTATCTCCACCTTGTGGTAATAGAAAACACTACTGCATTGCATCACATAAAACACAAAGGACTGACTGTTTTCCATGAAATTCTGCATTTCATCCTCTTGAGATGACTGAAAATGCGAACACAAATCTTTCTTTTATAATTTCACATAAAATAATGGTATTTTTTTTTCGCGTTAAATGCTACAAATTCTGTGTTAATCGTTTTGCTTTGGCCCAAAGGAAGCAGAGCTTACTTGATGGCCTCCAGGATCTGGACCGGATGATTGGTGTGAAATATAAGAGGGCGGAGTCTCTGTCCTGTAAACTTCTCCTTCAGTCGCTGCATTTGGAACGTCCCAGCTCTGTGAGTCTGCAGCAATTAAATGGAAAACCACTGTAAAATATATATAATGAAAACTGAGTTTTTGGTACATCAAACATTCATAATATTACTTGAAACAGCAAACGGATACTCTATTTTTACCATAAAATAGAGCTTGGTACTGAAAATAACCATCATCCTTTTCTACCTCAGGAATGTGTGACAGTTCGGATGAAGACCAGTGCCAGATTTTCTCCAAATCTCCCAACGTCCAACCAGCAATTAGCTGCAAATGCTAAGAGAAGACTGTCGTATGACTTCAACAGAAATATCATGACCTAGTCTCTATATCTGGTCAACCTCTTTGCTTCTTCGAAAACAGGACATACAGGACATGGTGAAAAACTGGAGTGTCCATAGATTGACATCTATTTGAGGTTTATTTAAAGTGTATTTCTTCTTTCAGTGTCTGTTCTCACTCGGTGTCTGGTAGATTCTGTTTCTCATTCAACTGTGTATTAAGACACACAAGACCTATGTTTAACCAAATGGGTTTTTTTTTAGTATTTATGAAAATTGGAGTTAAACTATGACAAATATAAAAAAAAAAAGATGTCAAAATCTTGCCAAAAATGTTCAGTCCAGTTATTGGACCCGTCTTGATATAACTGATATAATCAGATGAAAATATGTCAACATGTATTTGTGTATTCCTTTCAAATATCGCTATGGATTATATTTGTTAGAATAAGAATATTTTTCTGGAGTCATAGCAAACCAGTTAGTGCACATTCTCACAGGGATGTAGATTGATATCTGGCCCGTCACATCCTGATCCACATCCCAAACTTTCCTTTCTACTGTCTCACATGACGTAAAATTGAATACACATAGTAATAATGTGATTTTAGGGGGAATAGGATTAACTCCCTGCGATCTCTCCTTCGCCTGAAAACTGTCAGAGCAAATTTCCACAAGATGTATTTTCATACACCACCTCACACAGAAACCCATTTTCCTGTTTCCATGTCTTTTTTCCCTGTGCTTGAAGTACTAAATATGACACTGTAGTGTACCATTTTTAACTCCTGACGAATAGAGACCATATTTTCAGAAGTGTTTTAAAATGAATGTTGACATTTTAAATTGAACCTGTAAGCTTGTTTGTTGATTGATGTAATTAAAACATCTTAGAAGGACTGAATGAAGTGGATAACTGAGGGATCAGCCATTTAACCTTATTCCTGAGCAAATATGAGATAAGGCAAAATAAGGCACATTTCAACTATGTGCAAAAACCCATGTGATATTTTTAATATTGCATAATAAAAGCACATTTCATAAGCTTTAGTTCCAGTTATGCCATCAAACCGCTTGAGGACATTGGTTAACTTTGCCTGATCTGAGTGACTTGGGTGTTTGTTTACCACGAAAACAGTTCACTCTCCAGCTGCTGTCCTCACACACCCTCATCATGAGTGTATATGGCACTGAGGGCTGTTCATATAGAGTGGACAATATGATAAGAAATATAATAAACTGTTTTGACAGAGACTGGAGCTATTTCCATCCCCTCAGCGACATGTGACTCTCTCCCTCACTTCACCGTCAAAACAGACTCCATCACGAGTTTGTTATTTTGGATTTCACCAGAAAACTGTAAAGTAAGGGAATTAAGGTGATTTTGGAACTTGATGTACAAACTGGTCATCATGAAGTTTAAGGTTTTTTTTTTATCATTTATTCATCTGAACGAAGTGTGGTTGTGCCAGCCACAGCGCAAAAATTGTCTATTATTACTGTAATATATACAGGATTTAAATTAATCCAAACCAATGCATCAGTGTATACAGTATCCATACCCAAACCTGTCCTGGAGGACCCCCTGCACTGCAAATTTTGTATGTCTCACTAATCAGGTGGAATCAGGTGTGTTAGATGAGAGAGACGTGCAAAATGTGAAGGGTAGGGGGTCCTCCAGGACAGGTTTGGGAAGCACTGATCTACAGCTTAAAACTAGTGTTGTGGAGAAAGCAATGGTCTTCTCTATGAACACAATGAAGCACGAGAGGCAGATGTAAAAATAAGACTTTATTGTACAAATCCACAAAACCAAGATGACAGTCGCCGCATCTGAGCCTCTATCAGTCCAGGCACCCATGATTACACCTTCTTCTTATCAGTCTTTTTTAACCAAAAATCTTATGGTCTCATTCTTCTTAATTAATTTTCCATCTAGCTTAATTTTTAATTGTGGAATCACGCCAGATTGTATGGAAGCCTGTTTATGTGACTACATAAAAAAAGGGTTATTGCGACTTTTTCTTTCATTCTGACTTTTTTTTTTCCTCAGAACTGCGTGATACAAACTTGCCAAATTTTATATCACACAGTTGTGAATTACAAAGTTAGAATTCCGAGATATAAAGTCATAATTCTGACTTCACAACTCGGAATTGCAATTTTTTAATTACAAAAATCTGAAAAAATAAGTCTGAATTGCAAATTTGTATCCTTTTTTATATAACTTTTATTTAGCCGTTCCTATTGGTTAAAAGGATTCATTTTGGACATACACCAAACGTATTTGTGTTGTGCCTATGATATGGTGGAAATCACTCAAAAGTTCACTTAACAGTACGTCCACTCGTACAATCCAATGGAAAGCACCTATACTGCCCAAAGGAGGACTAAGACTCCAGTATTGAAAATATCAACCTATTTATCACTTTTATAAGCATTCATCATATTTAAAATATCACAATACCTTACAAATAGTAAGCAAGCACACCAAATAAGCCAGGCTTATTCTAATTAGTCTGACTTATTTTGCACCAAATCAAACAAACCTGGCTTATTAAGTAAACTTGTTTTATGAAACATGCTCCGGGCTTTGATATGCAAACTCACAATTGCAGTTTAAATTCTAAGATTCATTAATGTAACTGTACATCTAGCAATTCTGTGTTAATATCTCACAATTCTAACTTTTTACCCAATTACCGTTCATTATGATGATGATAATGATTATTCTTTCCTATGAAGAGGCAACCTACTCTATGTAAACAAAACAGTATTATCTAGAAAGCTAAAGTTAGTCTTCTTCTCATAATGGCTACTTAATGTAATGCTATGTTATTTTCTGTAGGAGTAACATGTTTTATCTTTAAGACTCTTGACACTGCTGTAAGAGCTCCTGATAGCAGTCGCACTGTCGGTATAAATGCATTTCTCGGTTGAGCGTAAATGAAAACGCTCATATGAGGAATGAAAAGGTTGTGCTGCACCATAAAAGCCCGAACATTTCAAAGCATCACCCATGTGACTGAGTACGCGGGGTATTTCCTGGCCACCGTGGCCAGCTTTTGTCAGAGAAGGGTGGAGTTCAATCAGTCCAACGCATCAGTGCAGCAAATTAAGACTCGCTGTCATCGTGTTACTCACCAACACCATCATGTCCACGGCGTTCAGGTCCTGTTTTATGCTCAGCGGCTTCGTGTTGGCGTACATGACTTATTTGTTGTTGGGTGCGCTGGTTTTCTCTGCCATAGAGAAACCCGTCGAGGAGACCCTGAAGTCAGACCTGAACTCCCTGAAAGCCGAGTTCCTCAACTTGAGCTGCATCAACGCCACGGCTCTGGAGGGGTTCCTGGAAAAAGTTTTGAGGGCGAATAAATACGGCGTGTCGGTCCTCGAAAATACCACGCTCCGTACAAACTGGGACCTGGCGTCTTCGCTGTTTTTCGCAAACACGATGGTCACGACCGTGGGTGAGTTTCTCAGGAACAAAGTTCAGCGGATGTTTGTTTGATGCTTCTCGAGTTGCACGTTTAGTAGTCGGTTTTATCTGAAGCGAGGGTAGAAAACTACAGGAGAACCTTCAAAGGGCTGCGTAACAAAGTAACAAAGAACAAACTCTCTACTGTAAGCAAACCGTGAGGAGTTACGTTTATTTCCGTTGCGGTGCTTTGGATTTTTGTTACCTCACTAAATATGTTTTTCTTTTATAAATTGAAGAAGCAGTCTTCTCTTAGTCACTTTACCTTATTTGCACAAGGATCGACAGGATGTTCAACAGAATGGGTTTTTTCCTCCTTCTTGTTCAAAAGTTTTGGTTCCACTTCTTTCTAAAATGTGATGCATAATTTAAAAAAAGACTATACTGAAAACTAGACCTTTCATTAAAACAACATTTAATAGCATGATTCCTGACAAACTAATGAACAGCAGAACAAAACCTCATTTAACCTAAAATATTTACTTAAAAATGAAGATTTTAAGTTCATATGTCTGTTAAATGAACTGGTTGTTCTAGTTTGTCTTGTCAGTTCTTGCATGACAATACAAACTATTTCTTCATCTTGAATCATGTTAGTGTTGGAAGTATATCAGATTCACCCCTCATTTAATTATGATTAAAAATATGCAGAAGTCACCTGGAAATAATGGCAAGTGAACTTCAAATGAGAAGTAATCTAGTATTTGTTTCCCTGTAACAAAAAGAAATCTGGAACTAGCTTTAAAGCATGCAGTGTGTACATAGCTTCAATCTCGTAGTTGTACTGCAATGTTATAAATACCCGTCTGTTCCTGTCATGCGTAACATTCAAATTGTGTTGCATGAGTTATGCATATTACAGCTCTGTCTGTTCCATGTATGAATTGTATCCATAAAAGTGATGTAAAGGTTATTTGATTAAATTTGTTTCTGGCTCTCTTTCGGGTCTAAGTTTAGGCATAGTGCAAGCTTTGTTTGCTTTAACTGGATTTCTGAGTTTAGGTCCTGCAAACAGTGTCATGGGAAATCAATCCTTTGACCTGTATCTGTATAAAGCTTGCCTTTCATTGAGCATGTTAACCTGTTTTGCTGACCCTTGTTCTATATTAGATTACACTAAAAGCTTTATGCTGTCAGGAAATCATGTGCATTGTATAATTAGCAAGATACGTACCACAAAAGCGAAGTAGAAAAATGTCTGTTTTGTTTTTCGATCCATGCAATAAAAGCGAGTGGGGTTCAAAATAGTTTTGGACTTCAATGACTTGCAGTATATCTTAATACACGCAGTTCAAAATATAATTGTTCCTTTTGAAAAAAAGAAAGTCGTACAGGTTTGAAACCTTGACGCAAGATTTTTTACATTTGGCTAAAATGTCCATGATGCAAGTCAGAAAAGCTCACAAAAATATATTTAAAGCTCTAAGTAATTTAAGAATCGTCTATCCATGATGCAGTCTACAGCAAGTAACATCGCAATGCTCTGTAATCATAAACATGACTAATGGAAATGGAAGATATATGCCTACTTGTGTGTCTAAATGATTTCTAATTTGATTTGGAAAATGTTAAACTCGCATCACACACTTTGACAATCTGTTTTTTTTACTGAAGACAACCGTATATCCATTGCCTTTTGAGAATGCTCTCACTTAGAACAAAATTTGCCTTTATATAAATCCATCCAATCCATAAATCCAATCTTCTGATGACACAGAAGAAGTATCAGTTCTTTAAAGAACTCATGGGTCAGTTCCAATTGTAAGAAATCTCTTACTAGAACGATATTTGAATCTCTTAAAGGACTTTCAGAGGTTCAGACATGTGGCTTAGACGTGTGCATCACTTATATGTTCTAGACAACTCCATAAAAGCACAATAAAAGCTCCAAACAAGCATTATAGATGAGCTTTGAAGAACAAAATAAATATGACTTCACTTTTTCTTTTGTAAAACATTATTTTCTTTCCTTTTTCCAGGATACGGACACACTACGCCACTCTCTGACGCAGGCAAAGCGTTCTCCATCGTGTACGCTCTGATCGGAGTGCCCTTCACCATGCTAGTGCTCACAGCCTGTGTCCAGCGCCTCATGCACCCTCTGACCTACGGGCCGATCTCAGTGTGCCAGCGGAGGGCAGGCCTGCAGCCACGCGCCGCCAGTCTGGTGCACTTTATCGTACTGATGTTTCTGGTGGTGCTCGGCTTCTTCGTGTTGCCTGCGCTGGTGTTCAGTGCCATAGAAGAAACCTGGTCTTTCTTAGACGCCTTCTACTTTTGTTTCATCTCCCTCTGCACTATAGGACTCGGGGACTTTGTGCCGGCAGAAAAGCCAGGACAGAGACTCAGAGCTTTGTACAAGATATCAGTCATGGGTAAGAGAAGAGACTTTACTATTTCAGTAATGCTGGTTTCTTATAGAGTTTTAACTTGTGCTCAAAAAGGATCAGGGTGTGAAGGAATTAACCAAGAAAGGCCTTTTAAACTTTCCTCCAACAGAATTTTTTTTTTTTTTTTTTTATGTATTTTATATGAAGCTATTAGCTCCTTGAGTATGACCTACATTTTTTGTTTATTTAAAAAAATAAAAAATAAATAAATAAATAAAAAAAAAAAAATATATATATATATATAATAATTTAAGTATAAAATATTAAGTGTATATAATAAAAGAATGCATTTAGTTTTTCTCAGCTGTTGGTGTCAGCATGTACAGAAATTTTCATCTTTTAAGAGGATTAGAGCTGAAGTTATGAAGGTCTTTTATGACCTAAACAGTCATGCAGTGCCCACTTTTTACAGTTATGTA
Organism: Enteromius unitaeniatus; assembly: GCA_032359435.1. Taxonomy (NCBI): domain Eukaryota; kingdom Metazoa; phylum Chordata; class Actinopteri; order Cypriniformes; family Cyprinidae; genus Enteromius; species Enteromius unitaeniatus. Next base: position 2,564,505 of record JAUMHI010000063.1, read on the forward strand.
ACTCAGTTTTATGTTATGTACTGTTGTATGAAAACATGAAACTGAAAAGCAGCAAAAAATAAGTATAGTTTTAGATGTAAATTTCAGAATCCTATGCAACAATGTATCAGGATAATACTGTTTTAGGTGATAAATTCCACAAGAATGGAATAAAATGTATTATTTATATCTTCTTTTTTTATCCCCAAAATGTTATACCGGTGTTAGTGGGACACCACTATGTATGTATTGTATTATAAATGTTTTTTTTGTTTGTTTTTTTTTCACCTGAAATGATTGTCTGAGTTGTGTGGTTACACAAGTTCTCATTTTTTCTCTCATCTCTTACAGTCTACCTGTTTGTGGGTTTGATGGTCATGTTCCTGGTTCTCCGTACTTTCCACAAGCTTGCAGATGTTCACGGCTGGACTGCTTTCTTCCAGCTGCCGAGCTGCGATGAGGAAGATGAGGATAAAGAGCCAATAATGGAGCGAGAGCCTGATGATGAATCGCCCGAGGCTGAGAAGGCCTCAATTAGGCCTGTGGACCCCAGCTCTCAAGTGTCCTACAACTCCATCAATAGATAAAACACTAGCCTGCTCCACATTCAGTTGAGGTCACTTGTTTTCATAGTGCACTTCTAAGTTGTCTGGACGTTTGATACCAAAATGTTGCAGTTTAAGGTCTAGACAATGGAGTATGAACATGTGCAATACAGTACACCTTCACCTTCTAATGCTTTGTAGGAGCGAAACATCTGAGAAGAACATTTTCATGAACCAAATGACTCCTTTTCTGTTTTCTGTTGAGTTGCCAAATATGATCTTTAAGACTATAGGGATATTGACATTGCTTTAGGAAACTGAAAAGGTCTTGATTGTGTCCTAAGTGTGAATCTTCTTTAGTGTTTTGTGTAGGATTTGTAACCAACTCTGGACTTTCTGTTGTTGTTGGATGGACCACAGAAACAGGAAGAGAATGCTGCTGCTTGCCAACGGTCCAATACGTGTGTGTGTGTGTGTGTGTGATTTGAATCTTTGTTTTCAGACCTAGTTTAAAGGTGGTTCTTCATGTCCAGGCACGTGGATTACTTCAGATGCACTTTACAATTGGCTTTTTATTTAGGTTTGTGCAGCCAGTGGTTATTCTGAACACCTTTTGTCTTTATTACAGTACTGTTATGTTCGTTAAATGTTCTTTGTATCATTGCAATTGTATTTTCAATGTTGGATTGTAGGGAAGAAAAAAGGTGCCTGATATATACTGTCAGAACAAAAGATGTTTTAAGAAAAGCATGCGGAGAAAAAATAAAATGAATTTTGTTACTTCTGTCTAGTTGTGAAGTTAAAGGAATGTCGTACTTTATACCCGTTTCGTCTGTCTTTCAATCATTTTCAAAAAAGCTCTGGTAGTTTTTTCCTATATTGTTTCTTTACATGTTAAAACTAGTGATAAATTAAGTTCCTTTTTTTTCCTCCGAGTCATTTAAAGCGTTTACTTTTCTTGTAAAATGTTTGTAGCTTCAAAATCGTGTCTAGTTTCCTGTATGAAAAGGATAAGATTCACATTTACATATTAGATTGAATAAGTTCATTTCCATAGCATTCTCTCCACATGGTCTAGCATGAGAACCTTCTGTTTCTTAAATAATTCCTCATTTAGCCACTTGATGTCACAAAGTACCACTTTATTCAAAGTACAATAGAATACAAAAAGGGATTAATATTCACATTATAATTTCATATTGGCATAGTAAATATTTTGCATAGGTAACTACGAGTTCATCTGCTGAAACAGCACCGGTGTATTCATAATGCTGATGTAACATTTACTGTACATTATAATATCTTTATACTAAGAATATACACAATCTCATATTTTAATGACCTTGGTCTATGTAAAGGACACTTCTAAAGGTAACCTGTAAACCAGGGGTGTCAAACTCAATACTGGAGGGCCCCGGAGCCCTGCAGAGTTTTTTTTTAAACGCACCTGATCCAACTAATCAAGTCCTTCAGAACTGCGTGTTATGTGCTTTGGAGCAGGATTGGAACTAAACTCTGCAGGGCTCAAGCCCTCCAGGAACTGAATTTGACACCACTGCTGTTAACTGTGTAAGAATCCATATTTAACTCAATGGAAAGTGCATATTTCAGAGAATAACATTATTTCATAAAGTAGTAAAAAAAAAAAAAGAAAAATAAACAAAATGGGACATTTAGAAGTATTCGGTTACAAAAAACGATGCCTTGAATGTATCTGCATGAAATCATTTCTTGAAACAAAACCACAGGACTAAAGACTGCTACTAACCATCTGACATTAAAATAAACTACTTTCAACATGACATGTTGGTAAACATGAGGTAGCAAGCCCTATCACGAGCGAGTGGGAATTTGTTCAGTGTGCCTCCATAAAAACCGTTTAACCAGGAACATGATTTCATCAAAATCAGCTTTGCGGGCATGTTCGCATGAGGATGTCCATAACATGCTCTATCTCCTGAATTTCCCATGTGGCCTGACTGCGAGAGAGTAAAGATGTGGAAGAGGATGCTGATGGGGATTTGGACAGAGATGGCAGGTACTTCACTAGATCGTCGGCCGTGATGGAGAAACCTTGCAGAAGGTTCACCTCCGGTTCAAACACAGACGTGTCAATGTCCAGGACAAGTTTATCTAGGGCTACGTCTTGAGGACAACCTGGATACATCATCTCCATTTTGACGGACGATGCTATGTTGGACGTTCTCTCAGTCCTCGGAGGATCCTGTGATAGATTCTCCACAGAGCTGAGCGGAGGCCGTCGAGATGCACAAGGCCCTTGACCGGCATCGATGACTGCGTCTAGATCTTTGAGAATGGCAGAAATGGCTGAAGATAAAGAGAAATCCTCCTCTGAAGTCCAGGCCATGAAGTCATTCTCCGTATTTTCAGCATTCGGTGAAAACAAAGGTGCGCTATTCTCCACTGGAGGACACGATTGTGGGATTTTTACAGCGGATAGTGATTCCACCTCAGACTGAACCTGCCGCAGCGTGTTGTTGATCAGAACCGACCGTAATAAGCAGGGCTCCACCAGAGCCTGGTGACGGTGAAACTTATCCATGGAGATGTCCAACACAGACTGCAGCTGACTTTCCCATGCTGAACCTCCTCCCTCATCCTCCCTCTGGAGTTTACGCTTCTGTCCCTTGGCCACCATTTCTCACACTGCAAAACAACAGCGAGTTTGAGTTTCAGCTGCTCTTATGAGGAAATGCAAAACATACAGTTGGTAATGAAATGCATGTAAGCTATCTAAAGAACAGCAAGAATGGTGTAAATCATTAAAAAGAAAAAGTATTGACCGTTTTTTAGAATTTATAAATGATTTTTCATACGACTCATGTAAAGTCATTTACTCAAACTCAAGTCAAAGTTTTTTTAAATAATTTAGAGGGGGGGGGTCTATGACTCTTACACAACATTACACAAATTCCTCATTAAAAATAGACAATATATTTACATACTATATTCAAACTGTATTCTATATATATATATATATATATATATATACAGTATGTCACAAAAGTGAGTACACCCCTCACATTTTTGTAAATATTTTATTATATCTTTTCAAGGGACAATGCTAAAGATATG
>JAUMHI010000063.1:2576170-2588753 GCA_032359435.1 Enteromius unitaeniatus
AGCCTTGGGAGGCGGATCAGGAGCCTTGGGCAGCCGTGGTGGATCAGAAGCCTTGGGAGGCGGATCAGGAGCCTTGGGCAGCCGTGGTGGATCAGAAGCCTTGGGAGGCGGATCAGGAGCCTTGGGCAGCCGTGGTGGATCAGAAGCCTTGGGAGGCGGATCAGGAGCCTTGGGAGGCGGATCAGGAGCCTTGGGCGGCTGTGGTGGATCAGGAGCCTCGCTCAGCAGGTGCAGACTCTGGAGGGCGCACGGGATGCGCAGCCGACTCTGGGATGTGCTCTGGTGACACAGTCTCTTGGGGGCGCTCTGGAGGCGCAAACTCAGGGAGAGCAGGTTTTGGAGGGCGCCGGAAGGCGCAGCAGGTTCTGGAGGATGCCCTGAGGGGTGCTCAAGATGTGCAGGCTCTGGCGGTTGTTCAGGAGGCAGGCGGGTGCACGGGAAGCACAGCAGGCTCTGGGAGGCGCACTGGAGGTGCGGCAGGCTCTGGGAGAAGCACTGGAAGTGCGAGCTCAGGGACTGGCGTCAGCTCTCCTTGCCACAGATGCAGCACGTGGCAGGTTACGTCCACTGCTGGTGCGGAGGGACCCTCATTCAATGCCTGCTCTTCAAATCGTTTGGGCAGTGGAGAATCGTCGAGGCACTCGGGCAGCGCAGCAGGCTCAGGAGGGCGCTCTGGCTTTGGTCTGTGCTTGGATGGCGCAATACTCAGATGGTGGTCCCGCAGCGCGGAGATCATCGGACAGAATGGCGTGTACATAGGAGGCTTTAGGCTGAAGGGAGAAGCAGCGCTGGGTGGAGAAGAGTGATCAGAGCTCCTGAACCAAGAACTCAAAAGACACAGTACTTAAACACAACAAACTAATGACTTTTATTTTCATTTAATATTGATCAAAAATATTTATTTCCCATTTTTCCCATATTTAATTTAGACACAAGTCAAACTTATGTAATAAAAAATGTTGGTCAGTATAGTAATTTTTTTATTTTAACTTTACCATAAACCAAAGCAAAATGGCTCTAAAATGGAAGTAGAATTTAATTAAAGTAAAACTAAGAAAAGTTAGTCAGTTAACATTTATTGTTATGTCTTTTAAAACACATGCACCCATACATTTTAAGCATACTACACTTTAAAAAAGTGTCATCTTAAAGAATTGTTTCTAACTTATTTTACACTAATAAAATAAAACCAGTAAATCTCAATGTTATCATTTTTAGGTCATTTTTTTCTCCAGTAAGTAAAGCTAGTAGAGGATATATTCTACACATGAATACTCTGCTGTTAGGGGAACTTACACATAATAATCTGCATTTAGTTCTATGTAGTTCTATTCTAAATAAAAAGATATTTGCTTCTATAAAGAAACTGAACAAAACCATATTTTTCCATTGTTCCAATATAAAAATACACTTGAAATAAATGACTTCAGTCTTGAATCACAGTCAGCTGTTAAATAGTGTCCTTTTGATTCCATCATTGTCCTTACATCATTTCTTGGTGAAACTGTGTATCTCTAAGGAGGTGAAAGGCTGAGCAGAGTTTATGTTTGTCAGCTCTATAAGAGAGGCAGAGATTTATCGACTGGCCGGAACCGTGAAGAAGGTCCAGAGCACAGCCAAAGCCGTATAATAATGAGCAATACTCTGCAAGGAACAGCAGCAGAATAAAGCTTCAACTCCCAGGCCTTTTCGACACATTTACTCGCTAAAATCCACAGCCCATCAACCAGAACTACTGATTTTGCCTTAAACCTCAGAAGATAAATGACCTGAATCAAACGCAGCCGCTGTGTGTGCGTGTGGTGCGGTCTGTGAGGACTGCAGTTAATAGTGAATGTGTGAAAGCCTGAAGTCTCTTGCTCCTCTCACAGCTGTGTTTGTTTGTCAGGGAGAAACACATGTCAGTCAGATCCTGTCATGTCCGAGGACACCAGGTGCTGGGCAGGAATAAAGCCTGGTATAAGGACAAGAGAGCCTGACACAAGGTCAAACTGTTACTACTGGTCTCAGAGAAGTGGGCAGGGAAACCCTGGGTACATTATACTAATGCCTAGTGTCATCCGATACACAGGTCGTGTAAAAGATACATTACAAATTAGTTTTCTTTGTGTGCGTGCATTTCCTGTTGTTGTTTGTGCATTATTAATATGTGAACACTTGTGAAAAAGAAGTGCGCTTAATTGTGCTGGAAGTGCACTTTGTGGACACTTCTTGGTAATGATATCAAATCATACGTTACTTTCAATCATTTACGTTAAATCATACGTTATTTTTATATATGATATAATAACCTTCTGTTATTTTTGAAAGAGGTTTTTCTGATGTGTTGGCAAACACACACACATGAAGTAGGCTTCTTGATTAACTGTAGTGTTATTTATTATTGCATTACAAGTTCATATATTTTAAATGTACTAAATTGCAACTTAAATAATCATTAAAAATTGTGTAATTACAAATACATTTAAATACATGACATACAACTTTATTCTCAAGGTATATTTTAGTTCAACATGAATAGAATGAAGAAATTATGAATTGACATATTGTCATGATGTGGAGAGGAGGAGGCGTTCGGATTCATACGCAACATGTTTATTTACAGGACATATAAAGATGCACTTAGGTCTTACTTAGCTGGTTAAAAAGCACTCTTAATTTCAACTAATTGCATTAAGTAGTTAAAACAATAATACATATTTGTTATTAACTGTAACAACATTTGTGTCAGTAAACATTACATTCAGTTTGGACCTATACGTATATACCATTAATTCTGTATGTAGTGCCGGGGAACAATTAATTATGATTAATCACATCCAAAACTACATTTTTTGGGTAAATAATATATGTGTGTGCTGTGTATATATATATATATATATATATATATATATTTAAGAAAAATGTTTCTAAATTAAATATATGTCTAATAAAAATTATATTAAAATAAATATATACATCTAATTACCTAAATATTTGTCTAAATATATACTGTACGTGTGTATATATATATTTATATTATAATATTATTTCCATAATATGGAAATGAGGAGGTTGCTGCAGAAGTTGTATGTTACAGCCAGGGTCTCTCTGCTATTTCCCCACAATCCCACACTTCATCACATGAGGCTGCATATAAAGTAAGAGAGTGTGGAACACCAACTAAGATGAATTAGAACAAGCTCCCTGATTTCTCACCAGAGATCGCACTTATGAGCTTGTGTTGAACAGCTCATAGACTTTGTGGGTGTATTTTCTCAAAAGTGGGAGTAATATTTCTAGGTCAGGTTTGCATTTTAATATTATGTGGTTGGGATCAGTTTAGCAAGATGAGTATCTCACTCACAAATTAATTACAAATTTTGGCTTATGGTTTGTTTGTTTGTTTGTTTTTAAGTCCTAAGCTCATTTGTCGAAAAACTTAAATTTAGGTGACAAAATTAATAATCGTTCCAGTGATGGGACTGCAGACTAATTCACAAAGAGCTTGTTTAATGTGATAAGAAAACTCTCACCCATTCCTTTGAAACTATCTTGGGTATCTAACTTGTTTTTTCTCTTTGGTGATAGTGATAGTGATATTTGCTGTTTGCTTTTTGATACCGAACATTTGATCATTTTCATTTTTACAGTTTGTTCTAAAAACGATTTTTGCAAACTCTATACAGTCTATTTTAGGTATTTCTGTGTTATTAATACATTGATAAATCAAATGAAATTACAAAAGAGTGGGCCAAGTGGATTGTGATTGTGAATTTTACTCCATGTCAAAATGGAAAATGTCATCATGCCCTAAAGATATGAATTCCTTTTTGCATAAAATACATGGCCCATATACGTCCCTGTTAAATCTCACGATTTGTGAAGAATCTGAGAAAATAGGCCAACTGTGAAACATCTGAAACACTTTCCTGAGCCTGTTTAAATATCATGAGGATTTAAAAAACAAAAATTAAACTCGTACATATCGTATATATATATATATATATACAGTGCCCTCCACTAATATTGGCACCCTTGGTAAATCTGAGGTGGCTGTGAAAATAAATCTGCATTGTTTATCCTTTTGTTTAAATATCATGAGGATTTAAAAAACAAAAATTAAACTCGTACTGTATATATATATATATATATATATAGTGCCCTCCACTAATATTGGCACCCTTGGTAAATCTGAGGTGGCTGTGTAGGGATAAATTCTTGTGAAGTATATTCCCATTCATATTCACAATTTTTGGAAATACTTACGAATTTCCAATCAACATAAAATGTTACGAAGCTGCCTGGAAGAGGACGTGTGTATCTATCATCCTAATACACGGTGAAGAGTAGAGTTTGAGCGGCTAAAGACTCTTCAAGGACCACAGCTGGAGAACTGCAGAAAATAATTGAGTCTCAGGTCTGAAAACCTTTAAAAAAATAGTCAAACAGCCCCTACATCAGTAGAAAAATTCTCCTCGCTCATCCATCTCCTGCATGTTCAGTTGTCAGATAGGACTGGAACTACAAATGGGACTGGATTCTCTGATCAGATTAAACTAAAAAATTAGCTTTTTAGCAGCAAACACTCAGGATGTGTTTGGTGAACACGGATAAAAAGTACTATGAAGTATACTGCTGTGTTTTTGATGATGTTGGCCTACATTTCTGCTGGAGGTGCTGGACGTGTTGTGTGTTGTTCAGACACATGAATGTTAATCACAATATATAGTTGTAAGCCTGAATATATATACATATTGCAAATTCTTTTCAGAATGAATTAATATTTCAGAATTATTAATAATTCAGAATTAATATTCAGAATTAAAATATTTACATTTTACATTTATATATTCAGACTTATAACTATATATTCAGATTTATTTCTACATCATTATTTACATTTATATATGAAGATTTTTATCTTTTTATTCTGATTTCTAAATATATATTCTGATTTAATTCCATACATTCAGACTGACAATTATATATTCTGATTAACATTTATATATTCAGATCATAAAAACATATTCTGATTTACTCTCATACAGGCCTACTTTAAATGTACATTCCAATTTTACGATTTTATTGTTTACAATTTCCTGTTTGGTGCTTCATGGATACAAAAAGTATATAGTAATATGAATGTCCAAGTGAAAAATATGAGTGAATGGTATAAATCTGGTGTAAAAAAAAAACATAAATTTGACATAACTCTTTCTATCTCTTGATGTGCCATTTGGTATATTTGTCAGGATGTCCAAAAACCACGGTGTGTGTTATTATGGGGGGATGGTGGCGTTGAGATTTTGGGTTTGTGAGTACTGGGGGAGGGGAACGCTCGGCATTTGTGTGTTGCATTCTCTACGTACAATAATGACAGAAATCTGAATGAATGTGTGAGGAGAAAGAGCAGATCACACCTCTCAAAGACTCTCTGTGTTTGTTTATAACCATGAGAACAGTGACTGCATGGACAGAAATTCATGGAACAGCACACATAACACACAATGCCAATGATGGTCTGGTCGTTCAGTGATAGACAGTGGAAAGGCTTCTGGAAGGGGGATGGGGTGAAGGATTAGCCTCCTAAATCTATTAAAAATTCATTCATACTAAATTCACTTCTCAAGACACTGAAGAAAACAAGAGGGGTGCTCTCTCTTACACTGGTAGGTGAATTGACCCAGTTGTTCTGTATTCCTGTAAAAAGGTCACTTGACGTCACTCTCATGAGGCTACTGTACATCCGCTTGAGGGAAATGGGACAGCTATTTGTTTTGGTTTCACAGCAATATCTTACTCAAATCGTTCTGATGCTGAATAGTGTTTCCGAGCTACTTTCCTAGCATATAACATAGTAGGATAAAAACCGCTAACCTGATTTTACCAAGTGCAACATGACCCTGGAACAACTTTGTGATTAACCAATCAGATTTGAAGAAACAGTTTTTGTGAAGTTTAGGCTTACAATCAGTGTTTGGTGCTTGTACATCAATGTCAGTCATCTATTATTTCGACTGATTTTAAGCATTACTCATGGGTAAGGTTAGTTTAGGTGCAGAGACTATATTTTTGCATTAAAATGTTGTTCCAGGGTCAACAAAATATGGGGACACATTGAACTAGGCATAATCAGGACATGCGATGCACAACACCTGTTAAGTTAGTTAACATGTCCACAGGGTAGACTTCACAGGGTATTAAGTCATCTTGAGACACTAAAATGGTAAATATACCCATGAGTATACCCATGGCTTGAAGTAGCTAAAAAAACACATTTGTGATTGTAAATTTCACTAGATGTACAGAATATGAGAGAGGAACCCTGTCTGTAACATACAAACATGTACTCTTTGTAATTTTATGTGAGCAACATCACTTTAAGAGGTAAGTAAATTTAATCCACAAGATTAAAGATTAAGTGTTACAAATCAAAAGTCTTTGTGAAGGTACAGCTTGATTCATATGATTAGCTTTATGACCTCTTTATTAACTTTTTATAGTAGTGAAAGTTGTAGTGGAACAAGGCTTGAAATGGTGGAACAAAAATGTCCCAGATTTGAAAATCGTCTTCGTTTGTGTTTCAAAAATAGAAAAAGAAAAGAAAAGTCAGCCCAGGTTTATTGGGGAAAATAATTGGGGAAAATTGCCTCCACCTACATTCTGGTGACAGAATTAAAAATTTGTCCCTTTAAGGCAAGTTAGTTCACCTGGCGGCCATCTTGATAGCACCTTGTTAGCAGCTACTTCGTAGTCATGCTAGAACAGCTTCTTTCTGCTTCAATAAGAAGAAACTGTATGCCAAATGTACATTTCAGCAACGTATGTCAAATCAGCGATAAAGCTGACATACAGCTAACAAAAAGACCAAATGTCAAAAATGCATTTGGTCATGTTGAGTTGCCATTTGACCTATTCATTTTTCTGAGTGCGCCTTTTCTCCTTGTCTGTATCTACTATAATCTGTATCTGAAATCTATATCTGTGTGTTTGTGTGCCTTTTATGAATAGTGATTTGGATTCAATTAGGTTTGTGTTTGGGTGGAAACTGACTTTTACTGCACTTCATGCAGGGCTGCTTGAGGAAGCAGGCGCGATGGCCAATGCCTCAACAGACCTGGACAATGCTGAGGCCCAGAGACAGCTCAACAACAACAACAGGCCTGCAAGCACAGGATTCTGGGAAACAGAGACCACCAGTGCCAAACTATTTGAGTGCTCTCGTATCAAAGCACTAGCAGGTGAGTAGAGGATCTGTGTGTCTGTATTTTGAGCATATGTATGCACTAACTTTTCAGTTTTCAGTCAGTAGTTTTAGTTTTTATTTCTGAATATTTATATTCAACAATGATGCATTAAATTACTCAAAAATGACATTTATTTTACAAATGCTGTTCTTTCTATTAATCAAAGTATCCTGAACGAATATATCTTGGTTTCCGTCTTTCCGTCACGTTTTGATTTCATTCCTGCCTCCGAGTCCTGCCTGCCCGTGAGGAAGCAAGAGCGCGAGATTCGCTACAGCCGGCAATCGTTACAATTACACTCATATTCTTATTATGGATGAAATAATAAATGGTTCAAATAAATCTCTGTAAAACTTTGTCAAAAATAAAACAATAAAAACTAATTTTCAATGGATTTAGCCAAATCAACTTATGTACAGTATGCAAAATATATATTAATTCTTAGATTTGCTAAATTGGTGTTTTTTAAAGATTAACATTAAACATGACCACAACAAAGATAATGTAAATGTAAAAGCAGCAGAAATGAGCTTATTGTAACATAGGAGACGGGGATGTGCAGATCCATGTGCAGCATTTTATTCAGAGAGAAGTCATACAGGCAGGGTCAGAACAAGCAAACAGGAACAACAGAGGCTAGGCGGAATCACGGTAAAAAACACAGGAATGGTAAAGGTAGGCAGCGAACAATCACAAGGAGAGGAAAACAAAACAGAGTAACCCTAAGAAATGACAACAAGGTAAATCAAGACTTCATGACGTGTTGGAATTTCACACTGAGTATGTGTGTGTGTGTGTGTGTGTGTGTGAAGAGTGTGTGGCGTGTAATTAGTTCACTGAGAAGAGTCCGTGAGTGATAAGGTGAAAGTTTGTGGCTGAGGGTGAGAGCAGACAGACCAAATCATAACACATATATTGCTAAATATATAATACTGACTGGTAAATAAAGAAAATATCTGATAACCGATATGTAACCCACACCACAAAACCATTTTTTTTTAAATTGGGATTTACACATCGTTTGAATGGTTTGTTAGGATATTACAATGTTTGGCCAAAAAGTTGAGAAAATAACCTTTAAAGTTGTCCAGATTAAGCCCTTAGCAATCAATATTAATAATCAAAAATGAACTTTTGATATTTTTATGGTAGGAAATTGGAACATTTAATATCCCAATGATTTTTGCCATTTTGACCCGTACAATGTATTTTTGGCTATTGCTACAAATATACCCCTGTTTTGTGCTCCAGGGTGACATATTATACTGATATTGTGTATCCTTTATTTAAATATATGAAGGGTTCAGATGCAAAAGCCTGAAAGTACTTGATGAACATATACTATGTGTGGAGAACTCAGTATCATTACCTCATTTTAGAGGATTTCTCTTCATATACACTGTTGTTTGTCTCTCTGTTAGATGAGAGGGACGCAGTCCAGAAGAAAACCTTTACTAAGTGGGTAAACTCTCACTTGGCCCGTGTGTCGTGCCGTATCTCTGACCTTTATAATGACCTGAGAGACGGATACATGCTCATCAGACTGCTGGAGGTGCTGTCAGGAGAGCTGCTGGTGAGTCCACTGTTTCTTCAGGAAACACCAGCTTAACAACCTTTTTACACCCAAAGCTTTTACTCGTATGCATTTGGCAAATTACACTGCATTACAAAGTACAATTTTGCTGTTTCGGGTAAATTTTTTTGGCTGCCATAATTTCAGTGCATGACTGATTATTAGTGTTGCTTGCTAGTACTATGCTGTTCAATGTGGGTTGAGCCTAACTCAACTGAATGATACCTTAGGAACTGACCTAATATTTTTGCCTGCTAGAGATTTGACCAGTAAATATCACCCAGAAACCTAGGGACTCATGACAGCCTCCTAAAAACACTCTTAAACACAGAATAAAATCAAATGTAAAAAAAAAAAAAAAAAAAGGGTTTGGAGTTAATAACTTGCACAGATTTGATTCAGCCCAGTGTTATTTAATATTATTTTTATACTATTATAATTTTTTTTAATTAATATTTTTAAGTAGTTTTTATATATTTTAAATTATACTATAAATTATAGTATTTTTGCTATGTGCCTTTTACTAGTTTTTAAAATATTATTCAGATTGAATTTAGTTTTACTTATGTTTTTTTTGCTTTAATTTAAACATTTTTCAGTTAGTTTAATGGGAAATATCTTGTTTTTGTTTAGTTTAAAGTGTCCCTATTATGGGAAATGAAAGGTTCATATTTTAGTTTTGGGAGTCCCCAACAACAGGTTGACATGCATGCAAGCTCAAAAGCACTTTCATCTTATATCTTTCATCTTCACTTTCGTCTTATAAAATGCATGTTCATTCAGTAGAACGTGAAAAGACCAACAAGTGGGTGGCAATATGCTATTGTTTCATGTTGACGTCAACACGAAACGGCGATTTGTTTCAATGATTCATGCTTGCATGTTTGATATGTTCTTGTTTAAAGCCTCGGCCCACGAGAGGCAGGATGAGGATTCACTGTTTGGAGAATGTGGATAAGGCTCTTCAGTTCCTCAAAGAACAGAGGGTTCATCTAGAAAACGTTGGATCTCATGATATAGTTGATGGGAACCACCGCCTGACTCTCGGCCTCATCTGGACCATCATCCTCCGCTTCCAGGTGAGCGTTGCTTGGATTTCTTCAGACTGCTTTGAGACTTTTTGAGGGCCTCATCTGACTTTAAGAGAAAGCACTGTGTACTGATCTCTGATCTCTATGCTGTCATTGACTAGCAATGGATTTATGTGATCTGATGCGGTCTGATCTGTAAAGATGTGGCCGTGTTTGGACCCTGTGGGGGTGTTTGATCCCTGTCTGCCCTTTATGGTCCCTGCTGAGTGTGTGATCAGTGTCTGTATGGTGCCCGTGAGTCTTTATGGCTGATTGTCGATACCTACATTACAGTCTGTAGGTATTCAGCTCTGATAGCAGTAATGTTAGCAGAATAAAGCTAAATCAAAGCCTCTGGCCTAAATGGCTCACTTCATGTCTACTTCCAATGGCCACAGTATGTATATGACTGTAAAGTCCAAAAGATCAATTTCAGATTTTTAATTTCTGTAGGTTGCAGCTGCTTTGTTTTTATGGTTTAAAATTGCCACTTTTATGGTGTTTTCTGCAGCCGTTTGTCCGCATGATGTCATTTTGTGAAGAAGAACAGGTTGGGAAGTGTGCTAAAGCACTCTTTTTGTGGTTTCCAATGGCATTTTGTTAATGAATTTTATAAACAGAATTGAATTGAATTTTCTACTTGAACTATTCATTTACTCTCTCAAGTTTCCATCTGACTTCATCCAAGGACAACACTGTGAAAAAGAGTGTCATTACATGTGTTGAATGTCTACTTTAAGTGTTAAAAAATATAGATTTTGAAACCTCCACTTGCAGATGTAATATTAATTAAATAAAAGGCCACTTACAATAAGTGTGCTTAAAGAGAGAACACTTTCTATGATTCTCAACACACTTCAGTACACTTTTAAAAAGCATTCTTTGTAATAATTTTTAAATTAAAAAAATGAAAAATAAAGTTACATTTTTATTTTATTTTAAATTGTGAACTTTTATTTATCTTTAAAGAAGTACACTTGTTTTGTTTTTTAACTAACCTACTAAAGTACAAATGATTAATTGTGATTAATTGCATCCAAAAAATAAGTTTTTGTTTACGTTATATATGTGAAGACACACACATATATAATATATTTTGAAAATATTGACATGTATATACATTTATATATTAATATTATTATATTTAATATAGAAACATAACATGTTTTTCTTACAAAATTGCATGCATGTGTTTGTATTTATATACATGAGAAGTATATGCACAGTACACACAAACAGAAACTTTTATTTTGGATGCGATTAATCACAATAAATCTTTTGACTGATCTAATATATAATATATATATACTTTCATATTTAAGATTTTTTTTAATAAGTGCTCTTTTTTAAGTGTCCCAAAGTACTTCTTTTACACAAAGGGCTAAAAATGCAAATATGACTATTATTAGAAACCATGAAGAAAACAAAGGCATGATATTTTCATTTCATTAAAAGCTAAATGGAGGTCATTTACATCTACATTTTTTTATAAAACAAAATAGTGTTGAGTGAGACGGTGACGAGCGCTTTTTAGAAGCATTCTAAAGTTGTCACGAGGGAAACCAGGGTCTTATATTCTCGCTCTGAATATTTGAAAGCGTTCTGTTCATGTAACTACAAAGCGCAGAGCAGCTCCTGGAGTGCATTGCCTGTCATCTCTTAGCTCCGTCAGTAACGCAGTGGCAGGTTACCCAGAATGCCGTCTGACTGCAGCCCAGTAAGCTGATGCTGTGGTGATTGTGGATGCAGGGACGGAGAGAGGTGGAGTGTCACTCGATCCACGAGCATAGAGAGCACGGGGTGGGGCTGTCGTTCACGCTCACCTCGTCTCCTCTCTCTCATTCATCCTCCCGCCTTCCTCTTCCATATTCCTCTTTATATCCTGTCTCCATATATGCCGGAACATCTCTCCGATCCCCTATTTATCTCCTTTCTACCCTCCCCATCTCTGTTGGAGTTCACTCTGCCCAGTCAGCAGGTAAGGCCGAACACTGCAGCAGCTGGACAGAAAGAGAGAGAGAGATACAGAGAGAGAGAGGAATTAGGGAAAGCATTAAGGCAAAATAATCACGCTAACTTCAGTATCTTGTATACCAGAAACATTACAGATGTAGAACTATATGTCACAACTGTATAGTCTGATGAAGGTTTCATATTTGCTTTCTCTTGTTATGTATTATAAATCTGTGTTTACATTTCCTTTCTTTCCTTTGTCGAATTTCGCTGTACCCTTTTTTTAAGCATAAACTTTGTAAAGTCTGTGCTTAAAACAATAAAACGTTCAACTGGATATGGATAATATTAGATATACTATGTGAGGAAAAGTCTTCTTGTGTTACTTATTGTTACTTTTTGAGGAAACATATCTTGTTTTGGGGATATTTTTACTGGAAAACAAGACTAAAATACAGATTTTTGCAGTGCTGTTCTTTGATGTTGTAGATATCGATCATGTATTGACTGCATGATGCGAGAAATTCAATATGACGAATGATCTTGGGAAGCTGTATTTCTATAATGTGCTGGAGGTGTTTGTGTGTGTGTGTGGTTCTTGAGGAATGTGTCCTTGTGCCACACATTATTATGTAGCATGTCAAAAACTATACAATTGGTGTATACACTGCTCAAAAAAATACTAAAATGACACATCCTAGATATGAATGAATGAAATATTCTTATTAAATACTTTGTTCTTGACAAAATCACACAAA
>JAUMHI010000063.1:2588853-2605531 GCA_032359435.1 Enteromius unitaeniatus
TTTATTGGTGGTGTCTTATTAAGTGCCTATAATTTCCACCTGTTGTCTATTCCACTCGCACAACAGCTTGTGAAATTGATTGTCAATCAGTGTTGATTCCTAAGTGATCAGTTTGATTTCACAGAAGTGTGATTGACTTGGATTTACATTTTGTTGTTTAAGTGTACCCTTTATTTTTTGAGCAGTGTATATTGTCTAATAACAGAACAGGCCAGTTAGTAAAGATAGGCTAATGCAGTCATATTTTAATGATAATACAGTATTGCTATACATGCCATTGCCCAGTGTTTTAAGCAAACCATTGGGATTTGGACAAACTACTGATTTGATTGATTTCAGGGACTACAGTTGATTTTAGTAATTGTTCATAAAAATACTCTTATATTAGAGTACTCTTACTGTCTCTAAGGATTATTGTTTGTTTTTGTTTTTGTTTTTTCAAATATCTCCACAGTTTTTTAGAGCAAATGTAATAAGAATATGACATTTATTTGGCTTCATGATCCCAGCAAGGAAAGCAAAGCCTGTGATTAATTCTTTAAAAAGCTCACAATCATTTAGTGTCTGTGAATTTCAGCTTATTGCTGTTTCTCATTCCTAACAGATCCAGGTGATTAAGATTGAGACGGAGGACAACAGAGAGACACGCTCCGCTAAAGATGCCCTTCTTCTGTGGTGTCAGATGAAAACAGCAGGGTAACATCTATATATCTTTCCCACAACTACCCATAACCAACCCAAAGACAATCATATTATATATACCTGTACACTACTGGTCAAAATAATCATATGGAATAATTAAGGTATTCCAATGTTTTTAAAAGAAGTATTTATGCTCACCAAGGGTGCATTTATTTGATCAAAATACAGAAAAATATGAATATTTTAAAATATTATTATAACTTGTTTTTGTTTGAATATATTTTAAAATGTAATTTATTCCTGTGTTGGTAAGGCTGAATTTTCAGCTTCTAATATGCTGATTTACAGTTTAATTATCAATAATGTTCTTGTGGATATTGTTGTGGAAATTGGGATTGATTAAAAAATATATTTCGATACATTACTGTTTTTAATGTTTTTGATCAAATAAATCCAGCCATGTTGAGTGTAAGAAACGTCTTTCAGAAACATTTAAACAAACAAAACATAATTATTTCAAAATGCTTATGGTGTTTCGTAGTGCATGTTTTCTTTTAGGCCCTTATAGGAATACACATGATCTTCCTGTACATCTTTCATGTGTTTTGCTCCAGGTATCCTGAGGTCAACATTCACAACTTCACCACCTGCTGGAGGGACGGCCTGGCTTTCAACGCTCTTATCCACAGACACAGGTCAGCGGTCAGCAATCAGACGGACACACACCACACTGACTAGGCTTCCTGATATGTGAGCTGATTTCTGCTTGTGTGCTTCACAGGCCTGATTTAATTGAATTCCACAAGTTGACCAGATCCAATGCAACACACAACCTCCAGCAAGCCTTTAACATAGCTGAGCAGAGTCTCGGACTCACCAAACTACTAGACCCTGAGGGTAACCAACAGCATTTGACTCTCACTATATACAGCACAATGTGAACCTTTAAAGGGGTCATATAATGCCAGAGGCACTTTTACAAGTTGTTTGAAATAAAATGTGTGTTGTTTGTGTACACAACCACCCTATAAGGCTTAAAATCCACCCAGTGTTTTTGTTTGTAATCTCCTTAAATGTTTTCCCCTTTCTCAAATCGAGCCGTCCGACCATGTGATGTCACACAGTCGCCCCTCCTGCGATTGTTGATTGACAGCAGACCCGCCCTAAGTGAGCAGTCAATAGTCCGAGATGCAGAGACAAGCAAGACTCCTGAGCGATTGAGGGCTTTGTTGTTGAATGTAATAATGAACATAGCAGTAGTCGTTTACTCCTGACATCCGAGTGGCTGAAGACGCAGAGGATTAACGTTAACTTACGTTTGGTTTTAAAGGGAATGCACCCTTGATCTACCTAAATGCGTTTACGTTCACGCGAATTATTCTTGATCCAGCCTCACCTACACAATGTTGTTTAATCAATCTTTGCAAATCGCCTTTCCTAATAATGTGCTAATTAGCAAGTTTCACTATGAATACGGCCAAATAAACATCCTCTGAGAGCGCCTCGGAAAAGAGGGGCGGGGTCAGCGGAGCTCGTGAAAAAAATGGGTGGTTTTTTACACTACCATTTAGACATTTTAAACAAACTATATTACAGACTTTTCATTAAGACCCTAAAGAATCATATCAGCTTGTTGAAAATTGGCATTATTTTGGCATTGGCGTTTTTTGTTTATATATAAACAAATATATTTTGTTAATATGTTCAATATTTGTTAATATTGAACATATTAAACAGCTGAATGGCCACTCAAAACAATAACCATTTTCTCCTACCCAGATGTAAACACAGAAAATCCAGATGAGAAGTCCATCATCACTTATGTAGTTTCCTACTATCATTATTTCTCCAAAATGAAGGCACTTATTGTAGAAGGGAAGAGAATTGGAAAGGTAGGAGGTGTTTTGTGCATGTGTTGTAGAGCTAAACCTGAATTAACTTTAATGTGTTATCAGATGCATCATTTCCCTCTCCTTTTCTCTTTCTAGGTGCTGGATAATGCCATAGAAGCTGAGAAGATCATTCACCGCTACGAGGCTTTAGCGTCTGAGCTGTTAGAGTGGATCGAGAGAACCATAAGCGTCATTAGCAACCAGAAGTTTGCAAACTCTCTATCGGGTGTTCAGCAACAGCTTCAAGCCTTTACCACCTACTGCACCATTGAGAAGCCTATCAAGTAAGAGAGAATAAATGAAACAGAGGTCTGAGTGTTGGCAGCCGGTCCATGACTGCCAGAAAAATACTCAAACTATGATGACTGTGAATCATCTTCTTCTTTCAACGCTTTCTTACACTACCATTTAAGGGTGCTAGTCACTCTTTTGTTGGCCACAGGTGTTCCTACTCTTGTGAAAAAGACAAATTCTGAAATTCTGAAAAAGACTAATTCTGTTTCTGTCATTATTTGAATTGTTTCTTCCGTTGAACACAAAAGACAATATTTGAAATAGTTTTTTCATCCCATATTATAAAAGTCAGCGGCTAGCAGCAACTGTTTGGTTACAAGTGCAGTCTTGATTAATACAAAATAAAAAAAATTATTACATAATATATTAGTGTATACTGTGTATATTTATTATGTATATATAAATACAAACACATGCATCTATATATATATATATATATATATATATATATTAGGGATGGGCATAGATAATGTTTTTTTAATCTAGATTAATCTTTTAAATTATGATCTTTTGTTCAATGGAAGAAAAAAACTCAGGATAGAGAAGTTAGATTTTTGGGCTGTAGTATCTCTTTAAATACACTCAATACAAGAGTGCTAGAGTGTCCTTTAATAATAAAATGATTGACGATTTTTTTGGAAATTTTTTTTATCTTGACAGATAACTATTCATAGCTATTCAATGCCAGACCAGGAAGAGAAAAGTGTTTGTCTTTTCATATACCAACTTGTGTTAAATTTGATTGATGTCAGTGTAAACTCACTTTTAAAATTTAGTCAATGTGCTCAGGTGGTGTGCTTATGTTTAAAGCTTTAAAGCTTGAAGTTAGTTATATTGGTCTATTTGGCACAAAGAATTGTTCATACTGTTGCATTTATCAAATATCTCAATCAGGGAATGTGCTGAAACCCGAGAGAGCTGTTGATTTCACGGCAAGCACCGCAGCTTGTTTAACACCCAGTGACTGAAGCGTTCGTGCTGTTTTGAATGGAAACACAGGGAGTCTTAGGAAAGGGATTTGTTTGACAGATGCGGTGCCATTTGTGTGCTTATTTATGGTGTGGATGGTTTTTAACAGATTCCAGGAGAAAGGGAACCTGGAGGTGCTGCTTTTCACCATCCAAAGTAAGCTCAGAGCTAACAATCAGAAGCCATATGTGCCTCTTGAAGGGAAACTTATCTCAGACATCAATAAGGTGTGTATTGTTTAAGTTCATATGACTGGTTACAGTGTCAGTTTTTTAATAACCAGAACAGGGCTGATTACCTACTCTTTTTTATTTTATTTGACAATATGGAAGTATAAATTCATGTCATGTCATCTGAATGAAATATTAACTAATAATGACCTAAAGAAGAAATGGAAAATGTATAATATTTCAGAATATTTTGTAATATAATGCCAAAAGCCTAAATTTTTGGTATAAATACAGTAAAACAGTAATATTGTGAACAGTTGCAATTTGTTTGCAAAACTGTTTTCAATTTGAAGGTTTTAAAATGTAATTTATTCCTGTGATTATTATAATATGCGTTTTTTTTCTCAGTTATCAATTATTTTGGTGCTCAATTATTACTCATAGTGCTTATTATTTTTAATGTGGAAAAAAAACAATGTTTTGCTGCTTAATATTTTTGTGGGAACCATGATCATTTTTTCAGAGCTCCGAGCAGAAAGTTCAAAGAAATAGAAAACATGCTTCATTATATATTACTTTACTGTCATTTAATTTTTTGAATGCATCCTTGCTAAATAAAATTACAAATTTATTTTTCTTTAAGTGTGCTTTTGCATCATGATCTCCACAAAATTTATGATGCAGCACAACTGTTTTCAAATAAGAAAAAATGTTCCTTGAGCAGCAAATTAGCATATATAATGATTTCTGACCGTGTGACACTGAAGATTGGAGTAAAAATCATACTTTGATTACAGCAATAAATTACATTTTAAAATATAATCAAATACAAAACGGCTATTTTAAATTGTAATAGTATTTCACAATTTTTGTGTTTTGTTGGATTAAATAAATTCTTGGTAAAAATAAAAGACTTTTTCAAATGTAAAAAATATTAGCACAATTGATTCTACATTTGAATAAATATTATATTTATATAAAAAATATATTTTTGATATTAAGTAGGT
Source organism: Enteromius unitaeniatus (assembly GCA_032359435.1). Taxonomy (NCBI): domain Eukaryota; kingdom Metazoa; phylum Chordata; class Actinopteri; order Cypriniformes; family Cyprinidae; genus Enteromius; species Enteromius unitaeniatus. The sequence continues at coordinate 2,593,828 of JAUMHI010000063.1, forward strand.
AAGTTGTGCTGCACAGAACAATCCTCATATTTTGTGTTTCTCATGAAAGGCGTGGGAGAGACTAGAGAAGGCGGAGCATGAGAGGGGCGTGGCTCTTAGAAAAGAGCTGATTCGTCAGGAAAAGCTAGAACTTCTAGCTCAACGATTCGATCATAAGACCACCATGAGGCAGGCTTGGCTGAATGAAAACCAGCGTCTCGTCTCACAGGTAAAGAGCTCTGAAAGATGAACAGTATAAAACAAAACAGGTGACATTTTGCCTTAAACGAGTGCTGCATTTTCCTCAGGATAACTTCGGCTATGACCTGCCAGCGGTAGAAGCTGCCATGAAAAAACACGAGGCGATCGAAGCAGACATCTTATCATACGAGGAGCGCATCAGTGTCGTGGTGGAGCTGGCCAATGAGATGGAGGCAGAAGGGTACTATGATATTCGACGTATCTTGGCACGCAAAGAAAACATACTCGGCCAGTGGAGCCTTCTAAAGGAGCTGGTGGTGGGACGTAAAGCCCGTCTGGAGAAGAACCTGGCCCTGCAGAAGACGTTCCAAGAGATGGTCTACATGATCGACTGGATGGAGGAGATGCAGGTGGGTTGACTTTACCAACTTGATTAAAATCCCCATAAAAACATACATTTTTTTGTCTTTTTTCCAGCCCAAATATTTAGAAATTCTTAAAGGAACAGTTCACCCAAAAATTATATTTTGAAGAAAGTTGGTAACCAGGCTGTTCTAGATCAACATTGACTTCCAAAGTAGGAGAAAAAATACTATGGAAGTCAATAATTGATGCAAATTGATGCAGGTTTGGAACTACTTGAGGGTGAGTAAATGATGACAGAATTTTTGGGTGAAATATTCCTTAAATAAATAAGGATTTTCTAGACAAGTAAAAATTATAGTCTTGTTTTTAGAAAAAAAAAAACAAGTCAAAATCAAGTGAGTATTTGCTTAGAATGGGAAAGCAAAATTATATTATTTCAAAAAGAACAAAAGGTTATTTTGCTGAAAACAATACAACAATTCTAAGCTAGAAAAGCATTTTTTGCAGTTGCAAGTGCTATTTTCTCGCCTCAGGTTAAGCTGCTTTCTAAGGACTACGGCAAACATCTTCTTGAAGTGGAGGACATGCTCCAGAAACAGAGTTTACAGGAGGCTGACATCTCTATACAGGCAGACAGAGTTCAGACCCTCAACACTGCAGCTCTCAAATTCACCACTATTGAAGGTGAGTGCACCTTAAAACAGAAACATGACGAATATTGATTCAGAGACACTCTCTGGGTCAAGATGTGATGGCAGACTGTGATTTAAAGGTTACTAGATGTGCTTCTTTCACCGAGATGTCCAGAGACCTCTGCAGGGTAGAGTGTGTAAAATAATATCACATGAGGAGCTTGCATAATGCGCCACAAGAGGGCTGGAGTTACTTTGCTCTCTATTCAGCACACACTACTACTTCTTGTTGGTTTACTACTAATGAACTTAATATGAAGTGTTCCAAAGTTACAAAAAAGATTTTATATGCTATTCAAAAGTTTGGGACCAGTAAGATGATTTTTATGTTTTTAAAATAAATAAATGTCTATTTTCATCAAAGTAAATATATAAAAATACAAATCTTTCTTTTCTATATATGTATATTGCTTAAAGAATAATTTTGTTAAGATTAACATTCTTTTATTAGTATCTATCTGTGTATCTATACTGTACTAAAATAATATATATATATATATATATATATATATATTACTAAAAGAAAATTTGCAACAAGCTGGAAATTATACAGCTATAGTGTACCTCCATAAATTCATAAACACTCTCATTGAATGATGCAGAGCATAGTGATTAATTAGCAGTTTTCAAGACTTTCTTGGTGCTTACAAGACTTTTACAAGTCATTTTGGCTAATCTAACAAAACCTCATCTTTTTAAGCCAGCTAAATAACATAACTGACAAATCAGTGAAGCTCTTCTCCTCGTCTCTGTTTGTCACTCAGGTTACCAGCCGTGTGACCCTCAGGTAATTTGTAACCGGGTCAACCACGTCAACACCTGCCTGGAAGAATTAAAGCAGCTTGCTGCAAAACGGCGCTTGGAGCTGGAGGATTCGCTCGAGCTGTGGGCCTTCTTTCAGGAGGTAGAGGAATCAGAGAATTGGATCCGAGAGAAGACGTCCATTTTGGCCACGCAGGGCTGTGGGAAAGACCTGAGCAGCATCCTGCGACTGCTGCAGAAGCACAAAACCGTGGCTGGAGAGCTGTTGGCGCGACGTGCATTACTTCAGCAGACCATGAAGAAGGGCAAGCAGATCCTCACCCAGAAGAGCTTCGGTACGGCCAGGATACAAGAGCGACTTATGGAGGTCAAGGCAGAGTGGAAGAGACTGGAGGACCAGGCCACACAGAGGCTGTGTAACCTACAGGAGGCGCTGGACTTTTTTCAGTTCAGCACCGAGACGGACGATCTTCTAGCTTGGCTTCAGGATGCTTACAGGCTCGTTTCTAGTGAGGACTTTGGACACGACGAGTATTCAACGCAGTCTCTCCTTAAAAAGCACAGAGGTGTCCGAGAAAGTATCGATAAACACCGTGTACAAGTGGTGGGGCTTCGGAAACACATGGTTGGGCTGCCGATACAGTATCGGGAGCTGGATGAGGTTCGAGCGCGCATGTCAGAGACGGAGCAGCTCTACGCAGAGGTGGCGGAGGTGGCCGTGTTGCGACAGCAGTGGCTGCATGACGCGCTGGCTGTGTATCGCATGTTTAGTGAGGTGAACGCCTGTGAGGTGTGGATCGATGAGAAGGAGCAGTGGCTGAACAGGATGGAGGTTCCCGAAAGACTGGAGGACGTGGAGGTGATCGCACACAGGTGGGAGCGCTCAGCCGGTGTTGCTTGTCTACCTCGACCCCAGAAAGTATTTAGAAATGTCATTTCACTTGGAAATCCAATTTTTGCATTTTTTGTTGCAACCAAGGCTTATTAGAAAATTGTGCCTGTGATGTAAATTCTGCTTTGTATTGCAAGTGCAATGCTGCACCGGGTGTGCTATCAAGCAAGTTTACCATGTCAGAAAATCCATGGTAATGAGATGCAAACCTCAAAATGTATTCGTTTGCAAATCAAGCACTATGGTAAAAGAATTCTGATATCATTACACAGTATTTTGCTAGGAGCTATGTGAAAAAAGTCTTTATTAACCTACAGTACTAACACCCAGAAAATAGTTTTTTTCACATCCTTTTACACTGTTTATTATGAAATGATATTTCATTAATAATTGATGCTATATCCTTGGTAGAGGACATCAGGACTCGATTAAAAAAATAATAATAATACATGTACATGCATAAACAACAGCAATAGATTTTGTTTTAAATCACCAACAGATTTGTAGTTTTTTGTTATAACAGAATGAGTCGATATACCATTTATCGTTGTGCAAAATGTGTGTAAAATGACCATAAACAGGTTTTCTCATTATATACAATGTATCTATAAAATCAATCAAATTTGCATATGAATGTGTTTTTGTAGCAACATGTAATGAAATAAAGAAGTGTAGTAATGGGAGCAATAACTGACAAGATTTACATAATAATACAGAATATTTCACAGGATTATTGAAATCGAATTACCCTATTCATTTGTTGTTTCCCAAAATGCTGTCCTTATGTAAGTGTCCTTATATGAGGACATGTTTAAAATCAGTGTCCTTTTTCGTAACAAAGTATTATATTTCCATAAGAGAGTTGCTAAATTAATATTAGACATTTTGAAGATCAAGGAGAGGGAGTGGTGAAACATCCAAACATTTAGTATCTCTAAAAAAAGCCCTGAATGTGCTCTCTACAGGACATCCAGACTGTGCCATGTCTCAGAGAAATTCACTAAAATATAATATCTTCATATGAAGATGCAGAGTCTGAGGAGAAATATTTAAAGTGATAATCTGCAGCTGTAACAGTAATTTGTATGAAAAGGAATAAAATGTGTTGGTGTTTTCATTTAATCTGAAATCTTCAGTGAATGTATGTATAGGTAAATTTTTGTTTTTCCAGATGTTGCATTTTTGCAATTACCCACAGATAGTTGTTTTTATGGACACAAAAACCTAACTGTGATTTACCATTGAATATCTTCTTATCTGACAAGTACGTTTTCTTTGTTTTAGGTTTGAAAGCTTGGACCAGGAGATGAACAGCCTGATGGGAAGGATACTAGATGTTAATCAGATCGTCCAGCAGCTCTTAGACAGCGGTCATCCCAGTTCCACTGAGGTCAGGGGCTGTCAAGATCACTTGAACAGCAGGTAACTCCAGATCATAGTTTGTGTGATGTATGTTCTTCAGAAGCTGTATCTTGTTGCAGCTCGAAAGTGGCATGAATGTATTTACCCTGCAATAAATATCGCATCATGTTCATCACAATTGTATGAAATGAAAAATTAACTATGTATCCTGTAGCAGTGCATTAAATGTGTTAATTTTAACTTGAATTAACATGTTAAATCGACAACCCTATATATCTTTTTTATATTAAATAAAAATAAAGATAAACAAAATATCAAAAACTGTAACTAAGGCTGCGAAATTTTATTTTTTTCTGTTTATCTCTGGCCAATTCTTTTGGTCTTTTTCTCATATATTGCTAATTTAGTTTTTCCATTCTCTTATGCCATGCTAGTCTTTCATCACCCTGATATTTTTTGTTTTCAGTAGATCTAATTTGCTTTCATTCAGAAAACCCTGCACATTCCTGATGCTGCTGTTGTTTGTCACTTCTAACACACGGCTCTACATGGGTGTCTTTATAAAATGGGCTGTTGCTTTCACAAGCTTTCACTGAAACTGGCAAGCTGTGACGTATGTGTGAAAAACTCCAGTGATCCGTTTTAGACCGACCTTGGCATAAATAGCCTCTCTCAGCGTGCTGCCATCTGCTGTGGCTGCCACATACAGTGAGCGCCTGACCCGGCTCAAAAGCACCACGGCCCGAACCCAAACACATTCACTGCTATTGTGTTCTTCTATATTTAATGCCACGGTGCATTTAAAAGAATGTTTCATTAAAGCGTGCCCTGTAGTAACTCTATGTTTGATTTGTGATATTGTGTCTCAGGCCTCGAGCTCTGGGCCACCGTTGTGTCCTCTGACTGTTTTTTTTTGTGTGTGTGTGTGTGGGTGGGTCCTTGATGTGTGTGTGTGTGTGTCCATGAATTGAGAATGATTCAGACTGAGTCATGTTTTCTGGAACAGAGTCATTTTTATTGTGCATCATCCAAGCCTTACTCATAACAGTATTATGTAAAACAGGACCGTGAAAGTTATTTTTAATTCATACATTTTTAATAAATAATTATTTAAAGGTTTAGATCATCTTCTAACACTTTGTCTGCACCAGACACATTTGTAAACCTTTTTAAACATTGCAAGAGTTATGTAATGATAGCAGAGATTCATGCTTTCGAGTATGGAAAATTTTACTAAATATATAAATGTAAATTAGTTATGCTGATAAAACTTCAAAAATAAAGCCTAAATGGTTGATAGATAACCTGTGATACTCAAGAACCAGCAAGAGACAATTGCTGCTTGATGAAATAAGATTATTAGTGAGAAGGACATTCTAGATCAGTGGTTATTAAAGCTTATGGAATTTTGAAATGTAAATATTTTAATTTTGACTATAATTATTTTTTTAATTTACAGAAAGTATGCATGCCTATCGATTTTTTAAAAAAGTCTCAGTTTTTTAAAAACTAGCAGCAGTGTGCCTTTGAATATTGTTAAGGACAGTGACTAACCTTGAAGTCAATAAGGTTGAAAGGCACTGTTCTAGAGAGTATTTGATAGGATAAAATTATATATATTGTACATATCCATGCAGGCCAGTGTTTAATTTTTATTAGCATTGATTACATTTATTTATTTTTTTTCCACTTTTCATTTTAATTCTACTTAACATTAATGTTAAGATAATTTCTTTGTTTTGTCATGTCTATCTTTTTTTCCCCTTTTCTTTTAGTCATTTTACATCAAGAATAAATATATGAAAATGGGAAATGTTCCTTATTTTATGAAATATATAAACATTTATGAATGTTTTTTTGGTATTTATTGATTGAGTGATTGTGGTTTTAGCTTTAGTGAACTATAATAATAGCCCTGCTGTGAACAAGATGAGTGATCATATTTTCTGGGGTAGAAAAGCTGTAAATCTTACATGCACTTATGTATGATATAAAACTTTTAGCATTAGCATATTGATGACCCCAAAGAAAACATTATTGTTTAAAGAGTCATTTTCATTACACATCTACAGTGCAAGACAGGGTACATACCGACTTTGCAAGGCACAATTAGGCCTGGTTTCATAGACAGGGATTAGTTTAAACCAGGATTAGGGAAAATGTCCATATTTGTATAAACATGCCTTACTGGTGAAAAAAGCATCTTAAGACTAAAAAAGGCACTGATATGTTCAGTCAGTCCACGTTTCTTTCAATTGAAACAACTCAGATTTACATTTTAGTGTAGGACTGTCTGTGAAACCAGGGGATTTATAACGGAATGGACTCAATAAGTGTTTAAAGAGTCTTCAAATCCAAAAATATGTGAAATCAAGAAAATCCACTTTTTGTGCATCACAGGTGGAACCGCATCGTAGAGCTGGTCGAGCAGAAGAAAGATCACCTGGACTCAATCCTGCGCATCCAGAACTACTTGCTGAAATGTACAGAGATCAAGTCTCAGATCCAGGACAAGCGGAAAGCCATAGACGCCACGCAGTATGTGGGCAGTGACCTGGGCAGTGTGCTGGCTCTGCAGCGCCGTCTTTCCACCATGGAGGGAGCTCTGACGGTCCTTGAGCCCAAGCTCCTTCATCTTCAGGAGGAAGCCGAGGACCTCGCCACATCCCATTCGGAGAAGGCCGTAGACATCCTGGTTCCCTTTGAGGGCATCAGCGTGGAGTGGGAAGAGCTAAAGCGTACCTTGCAAGGCTGTGAAGATTCTTTAACCGTCGCCGGCCGCTTGCAACAGTTCATCCAAGACTTGGATTCCTTCCTCACCTGGTTGGTGCAAACCCAGACAGCTGCTGCTTCGGATGAGCTTCCCAACGCTTTAGAGGACGCAGAACGGCTGATAAACCAACACGCCGCGCTCAAGGAGGAAATCGGAAGGTATGAAGAGGACTACGAGCGTCTCCAGGCTGTTAATGAGCTCTTGGAGACGGAGGAAGCGCCGTTGCCTCATGGAGCTCTGCAGCAGTGGCTACACAAGCTGGACGTGGGCTGGAACAAACTGCTGGAGATGTGGGAGAGCAGGAGAGAGGTGCTGGTGCAAGCTCACATCTTTCATCTCTTCCTGAGAGACGTCAAGCAGGCAGAGGCTTTCCTTAATAACCAGGTAAAGCCCCAGATACCTCTTTATGTAGATACAAAGTCTAAATTTGAAAGATATCTCTGAACGCTTTTATTTCTTGAATGTTATTGCTTAGAAGTTCCTCAGCTATAGATGAGAAATCTTAAAGGAGATTTAATTTATGATTTATACACTACTTAAATTAGCTTCACTACCAGTCAATATTTTAGAAATGATTAATGACAAAAAACCATTGTTTTAAATTGTAGAAATATTTCATAATATGGTGATTTGATCAAATGAATGCCACACTGGTAATCCTAATATACCTTTAAAAATATTTCAACTAGTGCTGTCAAATGATTAATTGCGATTAACTTCATCCCAAATAAAGGTTTTTGTTTATATTATATGTGTACAGTGTATATTTATTATGATATTTTTTATATTATATCTAAATATATTTTATATATAAACATTGCATATTTTTCTAATATACAGTATACCTGTATGTTTTTGTATTTATATATACATAATAAATATGCACAATCTACAACACATATATTATGTAAGCAAAACCTTTAGTATGATTAATCACAATTAATTGTTTGACAGCACTAATTTAAGCCTATTTCAAACTTTTTGTATTAAACAATTTGCTAGAAAAGTGGCAGGGCAGGGCATAGGAGAGGTTAAATATAGTCAAATATAGTCAAGTACTTCTATTTAATTACCGGTTTTGTCTCCAATGTTTCTTATAACATTAAAAAATGTAATTTTAATAGAAGTAATGTGTAATTGTTGTGATTTCATCTGAAGCTAGGGTTTAGACATGGCAGTTTGAATACTGCCATGTGTTTAGCCCAAACCTATTCACCCTCTGAAGTGAGTTTTAAATGTACAAAAGTCTCCATTTGCGCTCCTTTAGATCTCATCGTCGTTTAGGGAAACAGTTGGGATTTTTAAGACACTTTCATGTATTTTATGGGTTAAAGTCAGCAGACAATCAGGACACATGAACAGATCGGACTGATCTTTTTCAGGTCACGTCTGTAAATGTCAGGAGCATCAGGGCAGTTTAAAGTCATTGTTCAGTTCATATTCAGAGACATTTGCTGCTTTTATGTTGGGTCATCACTTCATAAGAATATCATAAATGCGGTTTAAATGCCAGAGGACATGCATTTCCTTAACCCTGTTAGAAGCTGTGTCTTGCTAAAAGCCCCTTTCTGTTGCCTGCGGGTACAGAATAAGATCTGTACTGTCTGGTTTGCACTAACACACATGGCAGTGGCATCCTTTAGCCACTTTTTCTCGAGAGTGTTTAAGCTTCACCTTTTCAAATGGGAACACTGTAAGGCCATTGGCCACAATGAGCTTTTATGTAGTGTGTAACACAGCTCTAAGAATGAAAACATCCTGCAAAGTCTTCAATTTCAAAGTTACTGTCTCTCAAAAGAGAGTCGACTACCAATCATTGAAACGAGACATTTTTAAAAGAGTCTCATGATGATGTCAAAATTAAATATTAGCATATTTCCTGCCCACCTATTGATATATTTTTTTAATGAAAATGCAAATTATTATATATAATTTTTTGCCACTAGGTGTTGCTTTTGGAGCGGTAAAAGCTCATAAACACCGGAGCGGTTTGGAAAAATTAATTGTTTAAACGAATCTTTTGGGAGTCGATGAACAAACTATGTCAAAATAAATGCACATTATAAGAAATTAAAAATGTTTTTTAACCTCACGTGCATGTCAGACTGTTATTTGGGACTCATAACCCATAATAGGGGCACTTTAAGACTTTTCAGTATTGTTTTTTTTTTTTTGTTTCCATCTGTTTGCAAGAAAAATGAATGTATTTGTGCCTTCAATCTGTAGAACTGACCGAGTTAGAAAACATTTGTGGAATCGTCACGGCAAAATATGTGAGCATTGATATTGTTTCATAGTGTTTATTATTGCAGTACCACCAACACCATTTGCCCTGATTATGGATTTGCTTTAGTGTAATTGATCTGGACTCATTTTAGATGCTTTCTGTATGCGGTATTTCACCCTGTGTTTCTCTGCTGTCCTCAGGAGTCAGCGCTGGCCCATGTAGAGCTTCCCACCACGGTGGAGACGGTGGAGGCAGCCATCAAAAAGCACAAGGACTTCACCACCACCATGGAGCTCAACCTGCACCGCATTAAAGCTGTCATAGAGGCGGGAGAGAGCCTCATCAGTCAGAACAACATCTATTCAGAGCGTATCCGAGAGAGAGTGGATCTGCTCGCTAACAGGTCAAAACCACAACGCTTATAATAACTTTTAGAGTGCATAGAGCGGGCTGGTGTGGAAGCCTGTTTCTGCCACTTAGTAAAAAATAAAAAGGCAACTGCGAAATGTTTGTGAAATGGCATTGCTACCCTCATGCTACATGACCGATCTCGACATAAAACTGTTATTGAGACTTTTTTGAGATATAAACTAGCAATGCTACATTTTCCATGCAGTTTTCTCAGAATTGTGAAATATAAACCTTTGCAATTAGACTATAATTTGCATCTCGCAATTACAAGCTACAAAGAGAGAAGCAATTACAAAATACAAATTAGCAATTTTAAGAAAGAAAGTCACAAGTCTTTTCACAAATTCACAATTGTGAGATATAAACTCACAATCAGGAGAAAAAAAAGCCATAATTGTGAGTATATATCATGCAAAAATATATATATCATAAAGTTACTGACTCTCAATCATTGAAACGAGACATTTTTAAAAGAGTCTCAAGCCGTATCATGATGATGTCAAAATTAAATATTAGTATGTTGCCCGCCCACCTATTGATATATTTTTTTTATGAAAATGCAAATTCATTTTTTGCCACTAGGTGTCGCTTTTGGAGCGGTAAAAGCTCATAAACACCAGAGAGGTTTTGAAAAATTAATTGTTAAACAAATCTTTTGGGAGTCGATGAACAAACAAGGTCAAAATAAATGCATAGTATAAGAAAGTAAAAGTGTTTTTTAACCTCGCGTGCATGTCAGCCTGTTATTTGGGACTCCAAACTTCCCTTATTTGGGAAAAAAAGCCATAATTGTGAGTTCATATCATGCAATTATGACTTTTTTCTCAGAATTGCAAGAAAAAAGTCACAGTTACCTTTTTTAATTTTTTATTTCATGGAGTAATTACTGTCAAAAGAATCATCATTACATTTTAAAATGTTATGGCTTTGCATAAGAAATCATATTTGTTTCATGTCTGAAGACAGGGAATATCTAATATTCAGATTAGTGGTCAAAAACATACGTATATGTAATATGTTTCAAATGCATTCTTGAACTATTAACCTTGATCCCTAAATCGTGTTTGCAGCCTTGCAAAGTAACAATACTTTTTTGTTAGTTAAAAGCACCACATGAACCACTTCACAGTGAGTCTGAAATCCTATAGGCTACATATAATTATGGAAATATAGGTTCATTTTTGTGTTAAAACATTTTAATTAAAATAAAAATATGTTGATATTCCATGACAATTCTATTGTCAGCCTGGTTGCATTTAAGTATTTCAGGGTTAAACAGCACTTTTAATTACATTAAAAGTGGACATACTATCAATTATGTTTTTTAATAAACTGTACTTGCAGGTAAAATAATATCAATGAAATAAAAGTGCACTTAAAAATTACTGTAAGAAACATATTACTGTAAAAAGTAATAAATAAATGCTTATCAGTACATTTGGGGGTACACTTTAACAATATTTCAAAGACAACAGAATTATGAAATTACATATAAAGATGACTTAAATGAGTCAAATATCACTCAGAAGTTCATTTAATATAAATGTAAGTATGCTGAAGTGTACTTACAACCTGAAAATACAAAAATGAAAAGAAATATAGACATTTTATTTTACATTTGGTACATTTACATTAATTTTAATAAAAGCTAATATTAGGTTTGTTTTTTTATAAAACAACCTTTTTGTTTTGCATCACATAAAAAAAAAGATCTGTTACTTTATCAAATAAGGGGCCGGTTGCACCAGCTGGACGTAAAAAAGCTGGGTGTAACTTAGTTCCGTCCAGCTTTCCGTTCAATATTTACTCCAGTTGCACCATCAAAAACTACGACCAGGGGCAGCTACGCCCGGCATAGACGATGCTAGTCCTCGCTGACACGTTCTTTTGCAGTTATATATAACAAGTTTGAAGGAGCAAGCACTTCTTTGCGTGCAGATTAATGTCTGCCTATATGCGTCTTATCGTTTTATTCTGGTATTGCATCACTCATAGCTTTAACGTTTAAAATAGAGTTTAGGAATATGTATGGAACTGCA
>JAUMHI010000063.1:2607931-2624108 GCA_032359435.1 Enteromius unitaeniatus
AATAATGTCAGAGCAAATCATGATTTTTACTTTACACCTACCTCTGACTAGGCGTAAGATTTAGTCTCAGACGTAACTTACACCGAGATGGTGCTGCAGGTATAAATTCTACGCAGGACTTAAAACGCATTTTGCGTCCAGACTAGTCTTGCGACCGGGCGTACGTCCAGCTGGTGCAACCGGCCCCAGAAGACTAAGCTTAGTATCCTGTTAATAATCATAAATGATGCACCGTTACCTAAAAATGACCTCACTATTTTTGACCTCACTAGTATTGTGTTCAACTTCAATCCTACTTTATAGCAAAACCTTTATTCTGTCATCAAGTGGCACTGGTGATAAACCGTGTTGCACTTTCATTGTAAAAGCAGTGACGTTGTCCTTCTTAGACATCTGCATCTCCATTTCAGCGTGCAGCTGCTCCTACAGACACACTGAATTTCAAATGTTTTTTCCATAACAAAGAAACTCGCTGAGAATCCACGGTCAATGATCTGAATGCAGTCTCAGTGAGGAGCGTGAAATTGGATTTCGAAGAGCATTTGTGTATGGAGTCTGTTATGGCCCAGTCTACCTTCTGTTTAAAACAGAGTCTCAGCTATGAAGCACCGTCAAAAATAATTATTAAGGGTTTATTACTGTTTAATCACATATAAGAAACGTGTTTCTGATTGTTTCTGTGTCTCACAGAGGGAACAAGAACCGTGAACACGCTCAGCAGTGGCTTCATAAACTCAATGACCAGTGGGAGCTCCAGAGGTTTCTACAAGACTGCCATGAGGTAGAAACCGTGCATGCTTTGTCTCTGTTTTTGTTGTGAAGCTTGTGCAAGTGCATGATTTTTGAACCAAAAGCCGTTTGCCTCCTTGTATGTAAAATTGTGCATCACTTAAGTGTGGACAGCAGTGCAGGATATCAATATAGCAGAAATATCACAGTTTGTTTCTACTGTTGTATTGTAAAAAAGCATTTCTTAAACGTAGAAAAATTCAAATAAATTAATCTTACGGAGTGCTATAACCAGATGCAATAAATTTAAGTGATATACATGTAATATGTGGTCACTTGGTTTTAATAACAGTGTCATAATTCTTGTTTGCCTCACTCACAGTGAAAGCCCATTGGTCCAAAACCCTGCTTCATATAATTGTACATAAAGCATCAGATTTGTCTGTGATCAACATCGCCTTAAAAGGAGGCGTGTTTAATTGTATTGAATGTGCACTTGCAATCTTAAAAGTATCTTTTTAAAGGTAATATTATTTAATGAAATAACAGACTACTTAAGTGTACTTAAAAAGATACACTTTCATGTCTCTCTTCCTTTAACACACTTAAAGGCAGGGTATATGATTTAGCAAAAAGATTTATTAAAAAAATGAATAGTACATTTTACAACATTTCAGTATATTTAAAGAAATAAAAATGTAAAGATATACTTAAGTCCAGTTTAAGGGGGTAAAAAGCACTCAGGAATTTCAACTATAATACGAAAAGTATAGTTTGAAATCATTACGTAGTTCATACAGTATATTGTTTCCAAAAGTACTTAAGTGTATTTCTTTTTCACAAAGAGAAACATCTCGGTTACGTATTGTAACCCCAATTCCCTGAAGAAGGGAACGGAGACGTCATGTCGGTGACCGACGAATAGGAATCTCGCTTCGAGATGGCAAATCTACTTTGCGTGTATATAAACACGCCAATGAAATTGGCATATGCTGATTAATATCCAGCTGCACTTAATTGCAGTGCGAGTATAAGTAGGTCAGCGGATTAAGCATTCATTCATTTTTCGCTGAGGAGCCGAGCCGGTGTACACAGCCCCCTAGCAGCGGTACAGCCCCCATGGCGACGGGACATGATATCTCTGTTCCCTTCTTCAGGGAACGAGGGTTACAATACGTAACCAAGATGTTCCCTTTCAGTCGGTCACTCCGAGTCACGTCGTTGACCGACGAATAGGGATCCCTATGGAAAACGCAATGGAAGCTGTCCTTTCCAGTGTCCGGCTCTTCAGCTCTGTTTGAGGTGAGAACACGGGAGGATACCGGTTCAACACGAAGGCTATAAAACCTAGAGAACTTTTTAGAGGTCGCTCAACCCGCAGCTCTGCAGATATCTGCCAGCTAGGCGCCGTGTGCCAACACCCAGGACGAAGCTACACCTCTTGTTGAGTGAGCCCTTACACTGAGGGGACAGGGCGTACCCTGTGCCTGATAAGCCGGAGTGATAGCATCCACTATCCAGTGGGCCATCCTCTGCTTGGAGATGGCATTCCCCTTCTGCCGTCCACCAAAACAGACAAAGAGCTGGTCTGAGGTCCTGAAACTCTGTGTCCGGTCTACGTAGCAGTCTAAGTGCTCGGACGGGACAGTCAGCAGGGTTGGGTCTGCCTCCTCCGGGGGCAGCGCTTGGAGGCTCACTACCTGATCTCTGGGAGTGGTTGGAACCTTGTGCACGTAGCCGGGCCGTGGCCTCAGTGTTACCTGGGAATCCTCAGGCCCGAACTATAGGCACGAATCATCAACCGAAAACACCTGCAGGTCTATCCCCTCTTGATAGAGGCCAATGCCAGCAGGAGAAGAGTTTTCATTAAGAGAAACTTTAACTCAACTGCTGGCAAAGGCTCAAAGAGACCCTCCCTCAGTGCTCTCAGCACAAGGGAGAGGTCCCAAGAGGGTACAGTAGGGGAGTTCGCTATTCGCTACCAGTACGTGGCGGCCCTGGAGGCGTCCCTTGAGAAATCCCAGAGCCAGACGTACTGCTAGCATCTCGAGGCAATTGATGTGCCAATGCAGATGGGGTTCCGTCCACACCCCTGACACTGCATGCCCGTTGTACGTGGTGCCCCACCCGGTGGTAGAGGCATCCGTGTAAACCACAGCGTGCCTAGAGACCTGCTCTAGGGGCACTCCTGCCCGTAGAAAAGTCAGGTCTGACCACGGGGAAAAGGCTGCATGGCAGGCTGGTGTTATCTGAACCCGGAACGTGCCACGTTTCCACGCCCACCTCGGGACTAGCAATCTCTGCACGCAGGACAGGGGCATTTGCAAGGCTCTTTTTATAGGTCTGTTCACAACACCTCGTCCCCTCAGGGACCCAGAGAAAAAGAAAACACAGCCACAGATGGCGCTCTTGGACTACCATGGTAGACATCGCATGACCCAGAGCCCACGCCGTAACATACATCACACGAAGAGCGAGGTCCGTTGCGGTACGGAGTTCTTTGAGAACTTCCTGGTCATGACCACCCTCCGTAGGCCTTGTAGGCATCACCAACGAGAGCCGATGAATGTCTACAGGCCCGGGAAGGGAGCAACGGGTCGCCCTGCCAGGAGGTAGAGGCCTGAGGACACAGTTGCATCACAACAGACCTCTCCACCTGGGGGACCCCTGTATAGCCCCTGGCTGCTCCACCGTCAAGGGTGGTGAAGGAGGATGAGCCACTCTACCGCTTCCTGGCAGTAAAAGGTAGCTCATCATGCACGTCCAGGTAGAATGGCACCAGAGTGAGACCCTGTGCATCAGCACAAGTCACACCGAGGTACCAATCATTCAACCGGGAGGGTTCGGGACGAGATGGAGGATTCCACTCAATCCCAACCCCCCTGGCGACCCGGGAAAGCATAGCCACGAGCTCCGGATTGGTGTCGGGGACAGTAGAACGCCCAGTGGACGCCACACTGGCCTCCGCCTCCTCTCCAGAGTCGAACTCTCCACCCAATGCTGCGACAGACATCCGGTTGTCGGGGGGAGCCCCAATGGGAACTCCACCGGTGACAGAGTGTGGGTGACAGGAGGCGCACTCCGAGGAGAATTCCTGACTGTCACCTTAAGACCAGCCCCTCCCACTCCGGAACCGGAAGCTCCGCGGAGGCTGGCAGCGCGAGCTCCGGTGACCATCTTTTTTGGATGTTTGTAAGTCTCTTTATGTGTAATTTGCTGGTGTTTGTGTGTTCTGGCATGACAGTCGTTCAGTTATTTCACAGTGTTGTGAAAACAAAATGTAGGAAAACATTTGTGCAGTCGGGTAAGACTTAGTCATGTTTTACAGAAGTCACCCAGTACATGTGGCATTTAGTTTGTGTCTTGAAATGACTCTGAACAGCTGAGCATTGTGGGTAAATGCCATGTGAAAGCAGTAGTACAGTAGGAGGCTCCCAGTGTGGCCCAAACCCGCAGGTTTATTTAGACTTAGTTTGTTCTTCCCTTCTCATGCTCAATTATTTAGCAGCTCTCCTCATCACTTATTCAGTTGAGAGAGCGGGAACTTCAGTAGTGTATGTGTTTGTGTTCACTGCAGGGCTGGGGATGGATCTCAGCCTTCTCTAAGAGCTGTCAAACACGTGTGGAGACTGAGAACACTATGATCAGAAATGGTCCGAGTGCACTGAACACTTTCTTTTATGCATTGTGTTCAGAAAATCAAATCGCAGAAATATGTCTATGCAAAGCCTGAAGCATAGCATAATGTTTTTTTTAAACAATATCAGCATATATGCAGAATGTATAGTATACAGTATATACAGTCTAATAATGTCTACTTTAAGAAGACTTTCTGTAAGCATTAAAAAGCATAAACAAATGTTTGCTAAAATCTTAAACATATTGTACTGAATATTGTATCCAACAATTGTCATTGTTTTTGTTTATTTTGGATTAAAAATGGTAAATAGCTTTGTTTTCACAATCCCCATCAAAATCAATGAATTTGCCGGTTTCTCTGACACACTGTAAATACTAGTTAAAAGGAACCCTTGAAATATGCAACGTAACTTTTGATTTTTGATTTCTGGATATTGTTGCAAACTGCAGTTTGAAATAGTTGTCTTTGTATGAAATCTAATATAGCGTAGACAGTGTACTGCATTAAACAGTATGCTTTTGAACAGTGTCAGACTAAGGATTAGACTGGGTTCAATGCATACTAACACAGTAAAGGCTTATTTTTATAGATTTATAGATTTTTATAGACATATATATATATATATATATATATATATATATAGTGTAAAAACAATTTTTAAATTATGGAAGCCTGTTCCAATACAAAAAAATGGTATTTGCGACTTTTCTGTGTTGACTTTTTTCTCTGAATTATATTCTTTTGGTCCAACCAATTGCAACTTTTATCTCACAGTTCTGACTTTATTTCCTTGCAAGGCTTATATCTTGCAGTTGTGATAAATAAACTTAAAGGAACCGTATGTGAGAAATGGCCAAAACTGGTACTGCAATCACTTTCAAAATACTGTTGAGCGGTGTCTCCCCTCCCCATTCACTAGAGGTTGCCAGATAAGCTGCAGGATCCAGGAATGACAAGTCACCGTTTTAATTTCCCAAACAGTTTATTACATTTTCAATTCGATGACCCACCTCCTCCGTATGCGTTAACGTTACTATGCACGAACATGCACAACTTTGTTCGACTGTAGTGAATATTTGAAATACCCATTTATAAATACAAGTAAATTATGAATCTTACCTGTCCAGGAGACAATTTGCAACATCAGCGTCTGTTTTCAAGTTCTTCTCCGCTTTTATCCATCTTCATCGCAAACCCTTGTCTTATTTCGCACTTTGTCACGCCGTATTTCGGATTCATAGTAAGCTCTTTTAGGTGTCACTTAATGCAGAGCAGGCAACCTGGGTGCCGAAACACTGCTGACTTTGTGATTGAGAGATAGATGTTAACAAATTAGCACGTTTTCTTAATGCCTGTTGAACATAAGAGACATTTTATGATTATTACAATACATTTCTTACATACGGTTCCTTTAAAAGTGTGAGGAAAAAGGAAGATTTATTACGTTAAAATGTACAATTTCCTTTTTTCACTAAAAAATAAGCTTTCGCTAAAAATTGAGCTTTTAAGAGCTTTTTGGGAACCAAAATTGGTTCTTCTGGCATCGCAGTGAAAAACCTTTTTGGATCCTTTATTTTTAAGAGTACAGGTTGCGATCAGACAGATGTAGATCATTCGCTCATTTCCTAGTTCCCTTGTTATTTGGACCTCTATTTCTCTGTAGCGCCTCAGCCGCTCATTCGTATTCGCTTAAAGAGTCTAGAGTTGTCCTTGTGACGCCTTCAACTACGTAAGCTCCCTCCCTCTCTCTCTGTCTCTCTCAGTATGTTTTTCTCCCCCTCCCTCCTCGTCTCTCTCCCTCGCTCTCCATCTATCTGTCTCTCTGCATGCTTTTCTCTCATCGTGGATGCTGCAGCGGGAGAAACTGGGTCTTTCAGCTCAGGCAGGAGAGGCACCGCAGTATTGAGTCAAGCTTATATTACAAAATAGGAGGAGGAGAGCAAAAGAGGCGGCATGGACTGAAAGAAGACAATATGGATTTGTTTGGGATGCAAGACGCTGTAAAAAACAGGGTGAGGAGTGTGTCTGGATTGCTCTGAGGAGGGGAGGGAAAAACGCTCCCCACATACTCCCTCTTGACAGTCTCTAACGCCCACTCTCCCACTCTCTCTCTCTCTCTCTCTGTCCACGGCTAGTGTTTGTACATCAATAATCACCGCTCCTGGGCTCATTTCTCTCCTCGCTGTAACTCAGCCGGGCCTCCAGACAGCTAATATCTTCTACCTTTTTGGGGATTTTCTTTGTTTTCTGCTACGATGCACACTGCTTCTCGTGTGCACTGGATTTCATGCAGTCATATAAGGATTTAGAAATAGTGCTCGCTGAATATTTCATCCAGCGCTGTGTTTGGATGTACTTGCGTGTGTTTTCTGGCCAGCGTTGGGTTCTGCTGCTCACCTGGGACTGCAGGTGAACATGTGGATTTGGGAACTTGTTTTTGGGAACAGATTCTTCACAAACTGATTCAGGTGGTAATTATAATAATATATGTAACCTTTAGTTTACATATTATGACTTTTTCCAGGTATTATATTGCCATTTTTAATATATTGCATCATGAAATATGTTTATGCATTTCTTGATGTTACTGTATGTGAAGTATAAGATATAATAAAGACATACTGTGTATCATATACTGTTGTTTGAAGAGGAAGGATAAAGTGGTGTTTTGTTTGGGATCACTTGTTTATACATTGGAAATTTTCTGAGGGTCATATTTGGGGACAGACTTTAGCGACTTTAGCGTAAAAGTACTTCCTATATGCAGTTTATCACACATTTTATTATTAATACACAATCTATTGTAAAATAAAATAAAAGTAAAATCTTTTATCTATGTGGAATATCAAGCAAATGTTTTTTAATTAAATTCATTTTAATTTATTGAGTCTAAATATATTGTGAAAGTAAAAAAGTAATAATATTTTTCATTGCACATGCAAAGCTTTATTCGTAGCCTAATTTTAAAACAAGTTTGTTTGCTTTTTACAAATATTATGCATGACTCATGAATATCATTGTCTTCTATACTCTAAAGGAGAGTCGTTATTGTTTTTTACTGTTTTTTATGATAGTCTTGATGCATGAAAAATGTCTTATGAAAAATAAACATACTTGAATTAAACGAATTACATTTTATTCATGCTTAGTATACTATAAATACTTTTTCATGTTTATGTACTAATCAAATGCCATGCAAATGTTTTTTAGTATATTACACTGGTATACTTAAGGTCTGCTAAATTGGAATGACTTATTTTGTACTTTAATTGTGCGGAAGTAGTGCTGAAGTACAATTAAAGACATACTTAGTATATTTGATTGTGCTGAAGTGGAACTATTGCAAGTATACGCTTTAAATATTATGCATTTAAAGGGCAATATTACACAATCCTCATTAAAAGTGACATGAACATGCAAATATGCATTATGCAGAAGTAATATTCCACATAAAGTTCAATTCAAATGTTTATATCAAGTTATCTGTCAGTAAATATGTTAATAGATTTGAACTATACTTGGTATGAAATAAATATATTTTAAATATATTATATTATAAATATTTGTCATAGATGTGTATTCAAGTTATGTATGCTTGTGTCAGCCGGTGTGAAAAATATATCACAGATCACAGAATCACACGATTCTTTTTTTAGACATGAGTTTTGAGTGTAATTCCTAATGTGTGTGGATGTGTGTTTCACAGATTGGAGATT
The DNA here is from genome assembly GCA_032359435.1 of Enteromius unitaeniatus. Lineage (NCBI taxonomy): Eukaryota > Metazoa > Chordata > Actinopteri > Cypriniformes > Cyprinidae > Enteromius > Enteromius unitaeniatus. The sequence goes on from JAUMHI010000063.1 coordinate 2,616,017, forward strand.
GGGTGGCAGAAAAGATGCTAATGGCTCGCGACACATCCCGCGACGAGACTCAGCAGCTTCATAAGAAGTGGCTGAAACACCAGACCTTCATGGCAGAACTTGCTCAAAACAAGGAGTGGCTGGCCAAGATGGAGAAAGTAAGTTTTTAGGATTATACTCTGCTCACTATCTTTGCTGATAGTACTTAACACTATTAATATAAAAGCGTTTTCTCTGTCGGATAATGAAGTGTGTGCAAATGCTCGGTGCCGTTCTTCACTTGGCTTGAAAAATGCTGTTAGGCACCTTGAAATGAAAACACGACTCAGCTGAAAGTCTTTCTCTGTTGACTCATATTCCATTATAGTCAACGACTCGTGTGAAACAGAGCCAGTAATCAGAGATGCCATAGCATTTAACAAGGGCAAATCCGCTTAGTGTATTATTTACATATAGTGGTGCGCACACACTTTCTATATTGTTTTCCTAGTAATTATTGTTAGTCATATTTATGGGGATGTATGGATTATACACATTATATTCTGCTGCCACAAAATATCCCAATTCTCTGAACTGCGTTGTTTGTGCTGCAGACATGAATTGTACCTAAGACTGCCCAGCTTGTTTAGAAAAGTCAAGTGCCTATTATATTATATGTTTTTGTTTACATAATAAATGTGTGTAATGCTGTGTATATTTATTATGTATATATTAACATAAAAGCATGCATGTATATATTTATGAAAAATATGTTATGTTTATATATTAAATATATTTGATATAATATAACATATATAAATATTTTCTAAATATAACCTGTATATATATATTATATTAAATTTAGTGCTGTCAAACAATTGTAATTAATCACATCCAAAATAAAAGTTTTTGTTTGCATAAGATATGCATTTAATACTGTGTATATTTATTATGTATATATATAAAGACACACACATACAGTATTTAAGAAAAATATATTTTATATATATATATATATATATATATATATAAAAAATCTATTTATATGTAAAATATTTTAAAAATTATTATAAAAATGTATACTATGTTTGTGTGCGTGTTTATGTAAACATGATAAATATACACAGTAGACATGTATATGTTATGTAAACAATTATATTATATTTTATAATGTTTCTGAAGTAAATTTTGAATAGATGTGAAAAGCCCTGGTTCTGGTAGTGCACTGATGTCTGACTGAAAGACTGATGTTGTTTAATCTGCCAGTTACACTGTTTTATTGACATTGCTGTTGGATTGAATGCACTGTCTTCAGCTGCCAAGGCCCTCAGCTCCCCGTCTAGAATGATCAGGCATCTCACAAAATCCATTAATCATTTTACTCTGTGGTCAGCTGCAAAACCAGAAGATGAGAGATGTTGTTGAATACTGCATTTGTGGATGGTTTGAAGGTTATGAATGTAAACTGTATTTTGGGCTCAATAAGTGTGAGATACCAGGAGTTAGACATCTTTACTCATATTAGTTTGATTATGTGTATGAATCTGACAAGGCAGATAATAGGGGTGTGTGACAGGGTCAGTAAAATTAAATCATCTTTTTAAAATGTTGAATTTATTAAAGATCATTTCATCATTTCAAAATTGCTGTCCGAGATGTAGATGAGTTTGTTTCTTTGTGGAAACAGATTTGGAGCAATTTTGCATTGCATCATTCGCTCACAAATGGATCCTCTTCAGTGAATGGGTGCCAAACCATTGGGAGTCCAAACCACTCCAGTCCGTTAGTTTACATCTTTTACCAAAATACGAGTCCATAACTCATAATAATGCTTTCTCCAGTGAAAAAGCCCAGTCCCTGTTGTCTCTCACATCAAAATCCAGCCACACATTAGTTTAGAGCTCTTTTAGTCTGTTTTCATTGATAAATGGTGCTTGATCTGTTCATATTTCTCTTCTGCTTTATAAAAGAAGACCTCTTATGGTAGTAGAAATAAATGTTTTAAACATTTTGTAGTCCTGATTGATTTGTTTCTAACAAACACACAGACAGGAGTGCTGTGGATTATTGTGATGTTTTTATCAGCTGTTTGGAGGCTCATTCTGACGGCACCCATTCACTGGAGAGCATCCATTAGTGCCCAAGTGATGTAATGCTGCATTTCTCCAAACTCATCTACATCTTCAATGGCCTGAAGGTTAGCGCGCTTAATCAAATACAATTTTTGGAGTAAACTATTCCATTAATTCCTGTTTTTGCAGCAAAAGCCTAAATTAAAGTCGCTATTCATATCTGGCCTACAACCCCAAAACACTGACACAAAGTAATCACAAAATTGAAGTTACGTAACTTAGATACACTGCTTGTTTGATATCAGCAGCATAATCATCCAGAATATTATGCAAATGCTTGATAGTGTGTGATCGCATGTGTGTGTGTGTGCAGATTTCTCCTGACCTAGTATTTCCCATAGACAGCTGTATGCCGGGGTCCATTTCATTTCTCTGTCATATAACCTTAAACTAGTTACCAGGAATAGAAATATGCTGAACTGTGGCTACATATTTATAAGAGCGCCCTGGATTCATGTCCTGCTCTTATTTTCTGCTGAATTTGGCTTGCTGTACCTGCTACATAAATGCTTTACACTTTCACCGCGGTCACAGGTGTACTCACAAGGGGTCAACTCAATCTTTTATTTGGTTTATTTGCTGCTCAGCAAACCAGAAGTGTTCATTTGTCAAAATCCTGTCATATCCAGCGTCTTTCATCACTGATCTCTAGCCAAAAAGAGGGCTATTCGCCAACATGTGTAATATGTGCTTGGATAAATTAGCTTTGATATAAAATTAATTTTGTCTGCCATGCATAAAATGTACTTTGACATGCTACAAGCTGTTTTTAGCATTAAAATGGCTTTGCTCTTGTGCATCTCTCAACCTCGTGCAGCTGCTTATGACAGGCTTTTTCTAACTGTGTGGTCAGAAATTATGCCTAGTTTGCTAGGTTAAGGGGAAAAACCAGCTTACCTAAACTATATTTACCCCTATATATATATATATATATATATATATTAGGGTTGTAACGGTTAACAAAAATCTGGTTCAGTTTGATACGATACAGTAGTGTCATGGTTCGGTATGTTTTCAATACGGCAAAAATACAATAAAAAAAAGAATTTCTTTTGATTTTTTTTCCTATTTTTTTTTTTATTAAAACGAACATAATATGACCGAAGCATCACTGAAAAGTTACATTTATTGAGTGTTACAATTATGCCATACTGTATAGTATAAAGAAAGTGAAACATTATTTTATGCTATGGTCTGTCAGGAATTTGGTGGTGTTTGAAATATTCGTGGTCAGTCATGTTGATACCTTTGAACTGGGACACTTCGCATTGGTTGAGTTTCCATTATCTACAATTCATTTCATATTCATTTTTGTATTGTAGTTTGAGTTGATGGTATTGTCTAAACATAACTATATAAAACAGCCACTTGGACGTCAGCAGATCATACAAAAACACATGAATCAGATCGTACAGATTCATTCACCAAAACATAATAACATTGTTATGCAGCAGTATATACATGCTCATATGTTCATGAATCTGTGTTTTCCAGTAAACAGCGTTATGCAGCACCTCACCTCTTGTAATGGACACATGCGTTATAATTACAACATGCTGTTTTGACTAGTTCTGCTCCAATGTCAGTAACCCAGCAGCTGTCAGATGGAGCAGTCATGCCAAATCAAGTGAAGGCGAAGGGGAGGGGAGGAAAGTATGTACCTGTTGCTAGGTAACCGTTTCCTCACCCCTCCCCAACCCCAGATCTCCCATGTGTGAAGGTCATTTGTGCTGCCTCCTCTTGTATGTAGTTCACAGGAAGTGAGGACATGCACTTCCAGGTCAGTATAAACCGGAACACTGCAATGCATAATCTGGTTTAGGTGCATTAGTGGCATGTAAATGCCATTTGCACTAATTCTGGTTAAATAATGACTTATTAATTAGCATTTTGAATCTCACCACTTTTTTACCCATTTGTCAGCAAGAAATGTAAAACAAACTCTGATAAACTGAATTACAATGAAACATTTCAACCATATTTAGAATTTTAGTATGACTACTGTACAAAATAACTTTTGTAAATGTAATTTGATGTGGTCACCGAAATCTTTGACCCATATATTTCTATAAATGACCTTTTTTTTAAGGGACAATACTTGGGTATTATTTTAATAGATATTTTTTTATAATGCACACATGCATACCGATATATGATGTTGTCCTTCTGTGTCAAATACTTGTATGTAAATAACTTACAAATAGTCAATATGAATCGATCAATTATTTCCTCCTACAGCACCCAAAAAAAAAATTTAAATAACATATTAATATATTATTTTTTATTTGTTTACTATCCAATTTTGGTAACACTTTAAGATAAATTTATTATAGTGGGTTTTTTGGTACAGATTAATAAAAATGAGTAACTACTATACTGTAGGTACTTACTATTCTGGTACTTAAGGTTAGAGTTGCTTGTAATTATGCATAAAGTACTATTACTGTAGTAAGTGCATGTAATGTAATAAGATGTTGTCCAAATAGTTTTTCTTGGTTGTTTTCACCCTAAAGAGCTTTTTGATATTAGCATAATATCTCCTGCCAAAACAATGTTTCCTGGAGGGTATTTATTATGTTTTGCACCTTTGGGAATCATGATAGCAGCTGGGCCTGGGGAAACTAATTCCCTGAGCAATATGGTTCAATATTGTGTGTCATTGGTTCCTTGTGTGTTCACATGCATGCAATCTCCTGCACATTAATTACCGACGTTTCAGTAATCCAGAGGTGGTCGAAGTACACAAATCAAGTACTTGAGTAAAAGTACAGATCCATACTATAAAACATTACTCCAGTAAAAGTAAAAGTACTCCTTTTTACTTGAGTGAAAGTACAAAAGTACTTGTTTTTAAATATTTTACTTCACACTTGTACACACAACTGTTTATTACTGTAGTTACTTAAATATCAAATCCTTTCTTTTTTCCCTCAGATGTTATATCTAAAAAATATTTGGACATTATCTAAAAATAACTATACAGTGATCCCTCGCTACTTCGCGGTTCGTTTATCGGATTCACGACTTCGCGGATTTTTTCTTTGGAGCCTTATTCAAGGGAAATTCGACGATTCGCGGTATTTTTCACCGATTCACTGTACAGTAACAATCTTTATTTTTTTAGATACTTTAATATTCTAACATTTTAATATTAGTGCCTGTTTTAGATTAAGTGTTCTGTACATTAAAGGGTGGTTTGTTAACAGTACTATATAAAGGGAGGGTTTTAAAAGTCTGAATACTGAATACGTACCTGTTAAATAAATACTGTAAATATGGTGTCCCTATTCCGCGGATTTTCACCTATCGCGGCCAGGTCTGGAACGCATCTACCGCGATAAACGAGGGATCACTGTAACAGCACCAGCAAGCTTGTTAGCTAAATAATCAGCATTAACATTAGATAACAATATTTAGACCTACTTATTTTCACTATATGGTTATGAATAAACATTCATATCTGTCTAAATGCGTAGCATTTTAATAAAACTGCTAACGTTAAAGCAGCAGAAAATATGAACGTTTTTTGACTTTTTGACTTCTGCATTCATTTCCGTGGACTTAAATAGATCACCCTTTACTGCTGTGTAACAAACTGACAACTTTTACCTAAATATGATTTTCAGTTAATGTTAGTAACTTATTTCACGCATCATCAGTCGTGCGAGAGTTGTTCGGTTCACTGGAGACTAGCTCTGAACGGATCGTTTGAATCAGTGAGCTGTCGAATCACGAACAGCTGCAATCGGATCGTTCAAAATCGAGAATGAATCATTTGGTGCGATTTGCGAAACCGATTGAACAGGTTCATTAAAAAGAATCAGTTTGTTAATGAATCATTCGTCTGAGCACATGATATATGATATATGAATGATATGTTTTATGAAATGTAGTGAAGTAAGAAGTGCGATCCTTTGCTTAGGAATATAGTGAAGTAAAAGTAAAAGTTGCTAAAAATAAAACTACTCCATTAAAGTACAGATACTTGAAAAATGTACTTAAGTACAGTAACGAAGTACAAATACCACCACTGCAGTAATCTGATTTTAGTTCGCCGCCATCTTGAAAGAACATGCCAAATCACAGACAATATGGCTTTGATGAAACTTCAAGAGCCCTACATTGTGACTCATTACACACTCAGACGCAGATTCTCCGTCTTATTCCTCCCACGAGCACCTCTCCCACACCCACTCTTCTCTCAAGTGTTTTGTCTTCGCCTCAGCACGGCGACGCTGAAGTCAATGATGTGACTGTGAGCGCACGTGATGCATGCTGGGAGCTCAGGCCAGATTCCTGAGGAGGCAAAGAGAACGGGAGGCTGTCATCGAGAGAGAGATGTTACGTAAAGCCTCTCGCAGCACCATGTTTAACCCAGTTCTGCTTCGTGAAGCTGCTCTTCTGTACACCAAAACCACTACAGTCCTCCTGCTCACAAAATAAAGCTTCCAAAGCACGGTTTTCACAGCGATGGCATAAATGAACATAAATGTGCTAAAAATGAGCTTTTGGTTAGTGGAAAGGTTTCATGCATTACTTTAATAGTTACTTGGAAAACATCATCTTTTCACGGTATACACTGTATACAATATATGGATTTTGGGGTGAAATGTGACTTGGCATGTGATTTAGCCAAACAGTATACAGCAGGGGTCACCAAGTTCGGCCCTGGAGGGCCGGTGTCCTGCAGAATTTAGCTCCAACCCTAACACACCTGAAGCAGCCAATCAAGCTCTTACTAGGTATACTTGAAGCCCTCCAGGACCGAACTTGGTGACCCCTGGCATACCCCTGGTATGTCTTTGAGTACATTTAAACAACAACGATGCACTATAAACAGATCTCTCTTCACACGTATTTGGAAACACTACTACAAAATCTGTATTATTCATGCCATGTCAGTAGTTGGTAACGTTCACAAATTCACGTTTTGTACTATATGCACATATAGACTATAAAAGTATTGTTACAAAAAAGTGCACTTTGAAAACCGTTTTGTGTTTTTAGGCTCCTGAAACAGTGTTTCTATGTAAACAAATGGCCAAAGTGCATCAAATGTTTTTAGTTGAAAACGGTGTCATTTACAGTAGATGCCCCCTGGCTCTCTCTCAGCTTCTGTGTTCTAATCTCATCTTCAGCGCATCAGAGCAATAAATATCCATATATAATACACAGCTAATGTAACCTTTAGAGATCACTTGTCCTATTTCCCAGCTTTCTTCTCGCTTTAAAAAAAGACTTAGCAGCAGCTGCTGCAGTGTGACATGCACGACTGGGACAGACTCCCATCAGATCGCACACACGCAACATCACAGAGAGACGCTACTAAAGTGAAAACCGCCGTTACATGCCTCCATGCAGGATTCAAATCACATATGTGTTCGGCTCTGACTCGAAAGATTGACAAGTAGTAATCAAATAAATCATTAGTTTTAATGCAGTATTAATAATTTATTTTCATTATGTATGTCATTGTCAGCTAAATCGCGTGTTTGGCTATTATAATCATCATTATTCTGGGTTAACCTCTAATTTACATATTTAAAAAGCATGAATATTTAATAAAATAAGCATCATTTAGTTTAGCGCTGCTACTCGGACAGGACTCATCAATGTGAAACATTGCTTATTCCAGAGTGTAAATTGCATTAACCCAGGGTTATAGGGTTCATTTTTCAATGTAATTATGCGTTAACTTGATAACATATGCTTTACATGCACTGAAAAAAAGACTTAAGTTGTAAATAATACAGAAAATGTTGCTGCATTCACATTGTACAAGGAAATATTATTTCTTGTCTTTCTTGTTTTACATTTTTACTTGCTGTTACTTTGTAATGATGAAATTTCCCACAAAATCTTACACAAATGGTTTTGTTTTTTCTCATACTTTAGATAGCCTGTGATGTGACTGATTGGCGGTCCGTGTGTGTGTGTGTGTGTGGGAAGCAGCCGGTCTGATTCCTGTGCTCATGGGCATCATTTCCATGGTCACTGCTGTA
>JAUMHI010000063.1:2634403-2647134 GCA_032359435.1 Enteromius unitaeniatus
AATTACATTTTAAAATATATTCACATAGAAAACACTTAAATATTATTTCACAATATTACAGTTTTTTCTGGATTTTTTATTTAATAAATGCAGCCTTGATGAGCAGAAGAAACATCTTTAAAAAACATTCAATATCTTACTGGCCACAAATTTTTGAACGGTAGTGTATATATATATAATCTGTCAAAACCATACAGGGAACCTATAATATTAAAAGCTAAAATTAACATTGGAATCCTAATACATACACGTACATGTGCCTATAGGCCTGTCCAAACATGAGCAGGACAACACAAAAGAACACAACATCCATATAAAAAATTAATATTTAAAATAGTTATTTACAAATAACAAAACACCTCACCAAGTGAGATGAGTGGGCAGAATGCATGGAGTCCATTCTTGGGTGAATTTTGAAGAAGTACCGCCCAAACGACTCGACGTGCTCCCGTTTATGATCAAGAGTGACCTTAATATTGAGAACGAACAATGTTCATCGTATCTATTCAATGAATATTGCGGAGAAAATCATGTGTTCAGCATTTAGCTCAGAGAACCTCTCATCTCTACCACAGTGACTTATGAAGGACGCTATAATAACACTTATGGTGACCTCACGCACCCTCGGTTTAGGCCTATATAAAAGGATATATAAAATAAATAGTCGTTAATTAAATATATATCCATTAAATAAATATTTAAAAATATTAAATGAAAAACTGAATTTCGTTTTATTTTTATGACTGCATTTTTTACAAGCACAATGTTTTTTTGTATTATTATTATTATTATTGTGAGTGAAGGTCTAAACAATAATAAATTTAAGCGATCACGCCAGGAGTATCTCGCGGGGAACATCTGCTGAATAGGCTTATGGTTCGTTTCAGTTTCTAACATTTTATTTTAACTAGACTTTTTTTTTTTAGTCTTTATAATGAATGCCATTAGTCTATGATTTGTGTTTTATTTTATGATTTGCATTTTTTAGTTTTAAAACTTCTATTTTGTCTTGCAGATTTTCTTTAATAATGCAGCAAACAATTTTTTTTTACTTTATTTAGTGTCTATTATGTAGGCTACAAACTGTAATATATTATATATTGTGCAAACTGTATATATTGTTAGTTCATGTCAGCACAGGTCCATTAAATATTATTAAGAGAGACAACTTATGACTTTAATGATGTATTAGTAAAGGTTTATAATAACAAACCAAAACACTCCTAAAGCAATTATTATTCTTAGTTCATGTTAACTAATGCAGTTCACTTTTTTCTCAGTGTGCAGCGATGATTTGACGCATAAATTTAAGGGTTTCACTGTCATGAACGAGGAGGAACGTTACGATGCAGTGAGTCACTGTCGTTATGTTGATGAAGTGGTCCGCAACGCTCCATGGACGCTGACTCCTGAATTTCTGGCTGAGCATAGAGTGAGTATCCAGATCAATACCGTGTTTCCATTCCTCTAGCTCAAGCAGTAGAGCGTGGCGCTAGGGATCATGGGTTGATTGCCAGGGAATTCATGAAATTATTAAAAGTACACCTTAAATGTTTTGAATGAAATCATCTGTTAAGTGTCTAAAGGTACGTTTCCCAGGGTGACCACAGGCCTTGCCATACAGGTTGTAGGGATAGTTCACTCTACAATGAAAAATGAGTCATTTATGTACTTATCTTCTCATTCGTCAAGCTCAACTACAAAAACATCCATACAACTCATTTAAATCCTTTTTGAGGTTCACAGAAAAAAAAATACATTTTTTGGAATTACATTAATTAACAAACTGGGTAATATAGTAAAACTAAACCCATTAAATAAAAAAGGGGGCTTACTTAAAATAAACATTAACTGGGGAAAAAAAAAATAAATATATATATATATATATAAAAATATTATTATTTCCATGTTTATTTTTAGAGCTACAGTAAACAATAAACAAAAACTATATAGACATTAAAAAATGACACTACTAAAATTGTCTCTAATTTAAAAGATAAAGTTACATTTACAATATGAATAAAAAAATCATTAAATCAATGATACTCAAGTTAGTGTTTAATTTGCTTGTTATTATGCATAGTTTACTATTATAGTAAGTGCATGTGATGTGCATCAAGGACACTGTAAAATACAGCGTTACCTTATTCTGTTACATTAAAAAAATCATTTACAAAGTACAGAAGAATAATTAAGATGAATATTAGCAGCATCTGATTTTTGAATCTGGTTCATTATGAAAACTGCGAAACTGAAAATCTTCAATACTAATACAATGATGTTTTGTCCCCAGATAGACTTCGTCGCCCACGATGACATCCCATACATCTCAGCAGGAAGTGATGATGTTTACCAACACATAAAGGAGGCAGGTAGGTATTAGCAACTCGCAAACACAGTAAAAAAAACAAACTTCATATAATATATGGTTTTAAATCTTCCTTTCAGGTATGTTTGCGCCAACTCAGAGAACAGAGGGCATTTCCACGTCTGACATAATCACACGAATCGTACGTGACTATGATGTTTATGTGCGCCGCAACCTGCAGAGAGGGTACACTGCCAAAGAGCTGAACGTCAGCTTCATCAACGTGAGTGTGATTAAACACCTACCGTCTCTTAAAGGGACAGTTCACCCAAAAATCTGTCATTATTTACTCACCCTCTGATTAATCATAACGTATGAGTTTCTTTTTTCTGTTGAACACAAAGGAGGATATTTCGAAGAACATTTGTAACCAGGCTGTTTTGGTCACCATTGACTTACAAACTACGAAAGTCAATGGTGACTAAAACAGCCTGGTTACAAACTTTCTATCAAAATATTCTTTTTGATAGAAAGAGAGAACTGTTCCTTTAAGTGTTGGATTTGATGTAACTCTGTCTCCCAGGAGAAGAAGTACCACTTGCAGGAGCACGTGGATAAAGTAAAGCAGAAGGTCCGAGATGTAGAGGAAAAGAGTAAAGAGTTTGTGCAGAAGGTGGAGGAGAAGGGCATCGACCTTATTCAGAAGTGGGAGGAGAAATCACGTGAATTCATTGGGAACTTCCTACAGATGTTCGGGCCAGATGGGGCGCTGGTGAGTCTGCATACAGCTCTTCTACACATCTTAAGCACTGACGTATGAAAGTTTTTAAAAATGAAAATTTACTCCCCTTAGACAATAGAATTTGCAGAATGTCCAAGCCGCTCTTTCTCCTGTAATAAACGCGTTTGGTGACGTACTAGTTACTGCTCCAAACAAGACAGAAAAAGACAGGCCCATGTGCTGCATTAAGCTTCTGAAGTCATAAGATGGCAGATATTTGAGTTGCTATCCACTGATAAACCACAAGATGTAATAATATCAGCATGCATATTAGAACGATTCCTGATGGATTAGATGACACAGCTTTGCTTATTAAAAAAAACGGTATAATAATATTTCACAGTATTAGTTTTTACTGTGTTTTAGATCAAGAATAAGAGACTACTTTTATCAGCATGACAAAAATCTTGATCATTAGTAAAATTCGATGATTCACTACCAGGATGTATTGTGTGTCTAACAGAAGCACATGTTGAAAGAGGGAAAAGGACGGATGTTACAGGCCATCAGTCCCAGACAGAGCCCCAGCAGCAGTCCCGTCCGTGAGGAGCGCTCGCCGTCCCCCACCTTCCGTCTTCCCTTCTTCACCTCCTCGCCGTTCTTTTCTCCTCATCATCACAGCGGCTCACACTACACGGGCAAAGATGAGGACGACTAGTACCCATCTGTTCTAGAGATCACGCACACAAACTGTTCTTCATGCTTTCTTTAAGCCATTTTGAGTAGCCAAGAATATAAATGAAGGATGGACTAGCTCAAGATTTATTTCAAATGCACAATAGTGACCAAATTATTCCACCCATACTTTCTAAAGGTTTTGATCCCACGACTCCCTCTCTCTTCAGAGAGATTTGCCACACACCACTACACCAAAAGGCTCATATTGTTGGCCTATTCCTCGGATCGCATTCGGCCTGGAACTTGCATAATTATGCATTTTTAGCACCTCTTATTTGTTGTTTCGCAACAGACTGTCTTGCACATAATCTCATTCTTGGTCGTGCATAAAACTCACCCTCACCTGCTTTCATTGTCTAGATCTTTTCATACTTGAACAGGGGCCAAATTTGAGACTTATTCCAGGATGGGGGAGGGATCCTGGGACAGAAAACTTCAGGATCGGTCATCTTTGTATAACTCTGGAATGTTTCTTCTCATTTTATGCTGGTTACTGTTGAAAGTCAGTTTTAACTTTGTCATTCTTTTTGATTATTCACATGTCTTTCTGACCTTTTTATGTTTCTGTTAGAGAGGGAGTTCTCATATGAACTCTCTCTCTCTCTCAGACTCTGATGTGAAGTAATAATTTCAGGGCCTGGCAGTGGCGGCGTCTGGCACCTCCATTTAGACCCTGAGCTACTCTGTGGCATGGGTCCCAGTCTTTTTAGAAAGGTTTTGCTTGCTGAATGTTTACATTACCCAACCCCGCTGAGGAACAGTGTTAACACGAAAGAGTACCAGTTTACGTAGAACCGGAGGAGATGAACGTAGCATTAAGTGTTTGCCAGCAGAACAAAACTTTGGCATTCTTGTGTTCAGAAACTTTAAGATTTGATTTGTTTAGATGATCTTTGGGAATCAAAATGACTTTGTAAATAATGCCAATGAATCACTAAACCATCTTGAAAGAAAAACACCTGTTCTTGTATTGTCTTGTGGCTTGTTGCTTATTCATGGGCGTCAAAAAACACACACTATAATACAGCACCTTTAATGTCCAGTAACGTATGACTTTAGGAAGATTATTAAAAAAAAAAAAACTAGCATTAACCTATTGCTGAATAGTTAAATGGACGTGACATCAGATGCAGATGCTTTCCAAACTCTATTACTAGTTCTTTAAAGTGTGAGGGGTTCATAGGAGAAGCACAACTCAGTGAATAGTTCACTTTAGCTTAGTGTGAAGAACATTTTAAAAATCTAAATAACTTTTCTCCTTCCAAGAACCTTTTGTGTAATGTAAAGGCTTATCGGATGTTAAAGGTTCTTCGTAGATGCCAATAAATAACCTTTATTTTTAAGAGAGTAGCCCTGTGTGTCCTGAAGCACCAGCCCGTGTAAACAAAGCACAATACATGCCTGAACTCTTCTGTCACTTTTATGTTTTAAATCTCATATCTGAAAGTCACAGAGCCTCTGTGGTTCTCAACTTGGGGACTTCAGCAAGCTTCAACAAGGGCTGCAAACCAACTTCATTTTGTTAAAACTCAAACAATTTAACAGTCAAAGGCCCATTCACACCAAAAGCAATAGCTATAATGAGAACTATATTAGTGTCCACAACAACAGTTCTCACATTGTTTTAAGCACGCCTGCAACTTTAAGTGCTTAATCTGTGAGTGGTTAAAATCTGATTGGCTGTCAATGCTTTTATTATTCATCAGCTGTAATATGCATACGTAAAAACATCGAGCAGTTGAGATTTGTTTTATAGTATATCTCTAGATTAGCCGTCCTATACTTCCTTTGACACTACATTCATTTCGCGAGCACAGTTAGTCTGGCTAAGCTGCCGTTTTAGAGCATTTCTGTTCCCCAAAAAAGTGAAAACCAATGAGAAACGAGCAAGTAAAGTAAAGTAAGTAAAGACATTTTCCTACTGCTTTAACATAGATATCTTATACTGACTAGATGTGCCCTCTGACGCTGCATCAAAGCGGCCGCCATCTTGTGTCGGGGGAAGCCGCGTCTACTCTGCATTAGTTAACATTGGCAGAGAACTATCCACGATTAAAATCACCTTAATTTGCTTAATTTTCAACCGATTTTCAAGCCGTTTGGTTTATTATGAATAGCAGACATATATTTACGATAGAACATAGATTCATTATTTTATTTATAAGTAATTAATCTATGTTCTATCATAAATATGTGATATATCATATAACGACACAATACAATACTTAGACACACCTAAATAACTAAATTTGTTCTACAATGCACAAAACAAAAATCTTCAGGCCGAAAATGACAGCTGCACAGTACGGTGCGGTCTTTTGGCTCAAACCCCTCTCTCCTGAGTGCTATTGCCCATGACTGACGCCTCTGTTTATCACTTGGGAATCTACAAACAAAACAAATCCAAAAGTCCATAGCATTTTTGTAGTGTACTTCAAGGGACATAGCCACGTGAGAGCAGTGTAAATGGGCATTCATTCACCAGGGAGGACGACAGCAATAACTAACCAGAGCGATAGAAGCGTCCACACTGACCATTGACAAGCAAAGTCTCTCCAAATGGCTAAAATGTGATGGGTTCTGATAGACTATTAGCTTCTAGTCTTTTATCGTCCACAAATCGCTCTAAAAGTGACCCCAAGCGGTATCGTTCTTCATATGGTTAACGTTATAGTTTATGTGTGAACGTAGTCAGCGATATAAATACATTATGTTCATTGTTGGTTTTCATAACTGGCAAAAACAACTTGCACTAGCATGAGTAACTAACTTACGTTAGCATGGATTAACTACGTTACGTGCGGTCGTCGACTGAAACAATATCATTTGGTAACCACAATGTCATAAAACACACCCTCACCTGTGAAATGTTATCCCTTGCGGTTTGGTTTTTTCATTTCTTTCGTTCGAACATCCATATGCCGCACAAAGGTCCGGCATCTTCAGAGCTGATCTGAATGCCGTGAAACTTTGGATCCCCGACACAAGATGGTGCGATGTTGACGTATGCTGAGAGGCCCCAAGGCGCATCTAGTCAGTATAAGATATCTATGCTGCTTTAATTAAGGTTACGGTGGCTTCAGGTTCCGCATATGTCATCGGAATGAGTTTTCTGATTGGTTGTAGATTCGTCCAGTAGTACACAGAGGCAGGTAAAGCCCGCCTCTCAGAAGGCAGGTAGTAAAGTAGCTTGGCCAGACTAAGCTCCTATGAGCTTTAAAGTCGCGAAAGCCAAGCTATCTCTATATACTATATAGAAGATCTCAACTGCTTGATATTCTTATTTCATCGTAAAATATTATATTTTCACCCAGCTGTAATCTGCTGAATGCAACTATAAGGCCTGAAAATGTTATAAACAGTAACATAAATGTTGTTTTTTTAATAATCTGTATTTTTTGAAAGAGTTAAAAAAACGAACTTGCTTGAATGTTTACTTGAGTTGTTTTTGTTATACTTGTGGTGTGGACTTCTCTACAGAATTACAATGATTATTAACACTTTATGGTTATTGTTATAGTCAATGGTGTGAATGGCCTGTAGAAACACTGAAATCAAGGCTACTGAAAAACTGGGGACCTCACATGCTGTACAATGAAGATGTGTGATTTTTTTCATTCTAAATTAATCTGAAATAATTGCAATGGCAAATTCCCTTTTTAAGCATTACAGATTTTTCACCCATCTTTGAAACTAAATATTATGCCTCAGAAGTGGCGTTGACCTTATAATAAAAAAGCACCTTTGTCATCACTGCAGCAGAAGTAGAAAAGAAAATCTAATTGGTGGTCCTCCCAAAAATAGTTTTGGATCTCAGAGTTATGAGTTATTGTTCAGATCATCCATCATGAGCAGCAAGCAGAGCTGAGGAGAGCCGGTCTGAGTGCTCTGGAGCCCTGGAGGTAGAGCATGTGATCAGTACATCAGCATCGCTCCATCAGCTGTTGTTTGATGACTGCTCTGGCTTCAGCCGGATGGCCCACGAGTTGGCAGAGACGACGTTACCGCGCCGATGGATGCGGCAGGTGTATGTGCCTTCGTTAAACTCATTGGCCACAAGCCGCAGGTCCCGATCTTTAATTACAATATAGCCAGGAATGGATGTCAGCAACTGCTCACCGTCCTTATACCAGCTGATGAAAGATGAAACAAAGCAGCTGAGATATGCTGGGCAGAATGATGCATTCTTTAATTATGTGACATCAAAAAGATAAATGCATCAATATAAGACCACGACTGCATATGAACCATGACTATTACAAGCTTATAAATGGACATAAAAAAAATTTATATATATTATTTTAATACTTCACTAACATTATAAATGGGAAAAAATAATATGTGACCTTTAACAATGTAAACTATTGATCTTTATGTTAAGATGTTACCTAGTGAAGCCTGACATATGAAAAAAAGTAGTTCGAAAAAACTAAATTTGTTGAAATGGGACAGTTTATCGAACCTTTAGACACAATATCATGGATTAAAATTGCTTGTGTTTTTATTTAGTTTCATATTTGATATATCAGACTATATTATGGCTCATGTAGTGAGGAACACGTACTCAAGGAGGAAAAAACTACACAAACTATGCAATTTCGTTGATGCAGATATTTATCAAAAAGAAAAGATTCATTTCTGATAGCTTGAAATGTAAATCTTTATAACATAAGTGTCACTATGTATTTCCAATATTGTCTCAGTAAGATCATGTTTAAATGCTTAGCTTTATGATCAAATCGCGGTAGTTTTATTGTTTGCAAAACATACCATGTCGGTGGGCATATGATGAAGGTGGGCATTTTTGCAATTTTAAACGTATCAAAATCGAAATTTGTAAGTTTGTATCTCACAATTCAGAACTTTTTTTTAATCACACAAACGCGAGTTATAAAGTCAGAATCACAAGATATTAAGTCACAATTATGTGAAAAATTGAATTGCATGAATTCAGAATTGTGTGATATAAACTATAAACTATATAAATAAAAAAGGTTATTGCAACTTTTTAGATTTTTTTTTTTCGCAGAATTGTAAGATATAAACTTGTAATTCTGAGAACAATTCAGTTTTTTTGTTACGCTCTGAATCTTTCAATCAGACTTGCAAACTCGCAATTGCAAGTTTATATTTCACAATTCTGAGAAAAAGGTCAGAAATGATACTTTTTTATTACAGTTGTGTGTAATAAAGGCTGTATTCTGAGAAATAAACTCACAATCAAATCGTGAGATATAAAGTCACAGTTGTGTGAAAAAAATCTAAATTGCATGATATAAGCTTGTCAGAAAAGTCAGAATTGCAAGTTTGTATCCCACGATTCTGGAAAAAAAAAGAATTGTGAGATAAATTAAGGATGCTCTACCTGACTTTCGGAGGCACGCTGGTATTTTTTGTTCCACAGCGGAAGCCCACGACTTTTCCACGAGGCACAATTTTGATCTTCACATTTTCAGGAGGAGGTGTTGGTGTAGACACTGCATCCAGAGGCTCTGAGGAGAAAACCAGTCAGCTGTGTTGGTCTACATAATATCACTACTATTTAAAGTAATGGACGATGTCCGTCCGCATGCACATGAAGAATACTGTGTGGAAGTGAAAGGCTTTTAGAAAGGAAGCCAGAGCTGCAGGAGATGTTGGAGGAGGATGTGTTAAGTGTCTCACCATAGCACAGGTCGCAGCGCTTCGGGCAGTTTTTCTTCATGAAGCTCCGCCTCCTCTCACAGAAACCCAAGCGGGCCCAAGGATCACACACTCGCTTCTTGTCCATGCATCCTGAAGCAAACAGACACAAATGAGAGAAACAAGCATAAGCTTTAAAACTCTGGAGACATCGCTTGTTTTTAAGGTTCATACAATAAAAATTCAACCTATCTATTTTCTAAATGCATGTGATAGAGCTTACTGTTAACAATTCACTCACGCATGTTTCATTTTTGACCTCATAATGTTTAAACAAAACAGATCTTCAGGACCTCTCCACACCCACACTTTAACCAACAACTCACATATAAAACCAAGTCCTGCTCTACAGTTTCTGTACGCCACAATATGGAAGAAAAGTTCAAATTTTCTGAGACTTTACACATTTTGCTTACCGTAAAGCCGCTGGATGCCCCAGATATCATCTTGAGCGATGTTCCTCTGACCCGTGTACGTTGCATTAGGGTGCATCAATGCATTAGGGTCCCGTGAATGCCAGAGGCCTAAAGCGTGACCGATTTCATGAGCAGCTACTTGAACCAGGTCATTCAGCCACACACCTGTGCAGACAGCAGGGTTTCTTTTGAGTGTGAATATGAAGATATCTCCTCACAGTACAGTACATTTCCTAGTGAACTAGTAATGAACACTTTAAAGCTCTGTTTCATGAACATTTATGAATCTTCGGTGGTTCAAAGCTTGTATCAAACTCCCTATGTCAAGTGATTTCAGCAAACAGAGCTTCATTTTATCAAACCTTACTTCCAATTGCTCTGGTGAAGACACAAACAAGCGTCTAATGGAAAAATACAGATATCATGGTTTCCAAAAAGGCATAATGTTTTTACTAGGGAGGTCTTTATCAGACACATTGCTAAACTCTAGAGGTGTCATTTCAGTGTGCAGATATCAGTCTTTTTCTATTTATTGTTGTTTTGTTCTCCTGCACCTCAGCAAAATTCAGGTTTTGGATGTGCATACTTTTCTTTTTTTAATTTTTGGTCCATTTTATAAAGTAGGTTTATTTTAAATTATTTTAGTACTTATACATACATAAATCAAAAAAAATAATGATACTTTTAAATTTTAGTAACACTTCAAGAATTGATTCTCACTATTAACTCTGCATATTACTAGCATGTTTACTAATACTTATAAATCACATATGAATGCTTTATTCTGCATGACAATGCAGAAGACAACAACTACCTTACTATTAACTATTAATACGCAGCAAATTGGGTGTTTATTGAAGCAAAAGTCCCAAATGCTAGTTTGCTAACAGAGAATTGGACTTTAAAATAAAGTATGACCTTAATTTCTTTTTAATGACTTCCCAAGCACACACAAACCAAGCACTAGATTAATCCAAAGAAACAAATTACACTTTAATAAGAACACAATCAAAGATGGTTGAATGTTTTAACCAGCATGTGGCATTTTGATCACTTAGAAACAGCTAATCATTTTACAAAGCAATAACGGCAACAACAAAAAAGACAGTCATCAGTGGGTCTGTCCCAATATTTACATAAGCGGTCTTTTTACATGATCACCTGTCAACTTGCATGATGTATTTCCTGTTTTCAGCCTAATTGTTCAAGTGAAACACTACAAAATAAATCAACAGCGGTTTACTCTAGTGCCACCATCAGTTCAAGTTTTAGCAAATCAATTTTGAAGCTAAATAAATGATGTACACAATAAAAAAAAAGCCAGCTGATGCTTTCAATCTCCATTTGACGAGAAATGGATTTTCCACAATCTAGAAACATACTTTTCAGACTTAGGTGCCAAAAGTGAGTAATGATTTAAATTTGCATATTTACTTATTTGATCATTTCCACAATGCAGACAATGCCACTTATATTTAATTAAAGCACCAGCAGTCAGTTATGTTATAATTGTGCTCTGACAAGCACATCCCTCCTTAAAAATGCATTAAATCATTACCTTGTTTCCAGCTGAAGCGGGATTTGCCCAGAATCCAGAACTCATGGTTGTCAAAGTGAATCTCTCCACGTGGGGGAAGGAAGGCATGGGCCAGCTCACCGTTCAGCCCGTCAAAACACGGGTGCAATGGAGACCCCCAACAATCTGTGTGATTGTACGTGTAGAAACCTGACTCCCAAAAAGGAGGTGTTAAGTGTTTCATGCAAAAACAGGCAGATTAAAAACTGCATAGAGTACTCTGTCAGCCTGCCAAAGTGCACATGCCTGATGTTTTGGCTCTTTTCCTGCACATTTATTTACCTATAGCGATGTCAGCACTTTTGTTGAGGTTGGTGATTTCAGTGAAAGTCAGAGGAGAAACATCACTCCACTTCGTGAAGGCGATGCTGATAGCTTTGCGGGTATCATCTTTATTTAGTGTGTTGGGGAACTTTGTGATCCTTGAAGACGGAGAAACCTAAATTACTTCCAGCCAAAACTGAATGACACGCTTTCAAAGAGTCTCTTTGTCTGCTATCAATCAGACTGCACATTTACAAAAGCCCAACACATCCCTCATCATCTGAATCCCAGATCATCTCATGCATCTCTCCAGTCACACATACATCAACAGAAAGGCTTTCTTTTAGAAAGTCAACATGTTTTTATATATCCTGTGTCTCTCTCACTTGTATGTGATGTTGAAATGCTCCCACTTGTATCCCAGTGGGTTGATGGCGTAGCGCTTGGATCGGGCAGGACCTCGATGAGATCTCTCTTCCGTCTGCACACACGGTTTATTACGATGAATACTAGCCACCTAAGAGGAAGACGGAAGAGGGTATGCTGAAAGAGTGGTGAATATTATGAATTTAATATAGCAAACCACCAAGTCCAAAGGGTAACACAAATGATGACTCTGATCCACTAAAGTACTGTTAAGATGCTCAGTTTAGGAGATTTATACCTTGAGATCTGAGACCTATAACCTGCTCAGGAAGTGATTGCAAAGACTTTGATTACACACTTCATATGTGTTTGAGCTCTAGACTATGCAGGAAGCTAGATTTCCATGTGCTGACAACGAATTAATGCTCCATAATGATTACCAGGAAATTGACAAACCTACAGTGGGGCAAAAAAGTATTTAGTCAGCCACCAATTGTGCAAGTTCTCCCATTTAAAAGATGAGAGAGGCCTGTAATGTTCATCATGGGTAATACCTCAACTATGAGAGACAAAATGAGAAAATCTCAAACAGTCACACTCCAAACTCCACTATAGCCGAGACCAAAGAGCTGTCAAAGGACACCAGAAACAAAACTGTAG
>JAUMHI010000063.1:2647234-2672054 GCA_032359435.1 Enteromius unitaeniatus
ATTCCTGCTCTAGAGGAGATCTGCTGGAGGAATGGGCCACAATACCAGCAACAGTGTGTGGAATACCTTGTGAAGACATACAGAAAACCTTTGACCTCTGTCATTGTTATATACTCTTTGTTTGTCTCAAGTATTGAGATGAAGTTTTGTTATTGACCAAATACTTATTTTCCACCATAATTTACAAATAAATTCATTAAAAATCCTACAATCTGATCTAGTTCCTACAATCCCTCTCATAGTTGAGGTACACCTATGATGAAAACTACAGGCTTCTCTCATCTTTTTAAGTGGGAGAACTTGCACAATTGGTGGCTGACTAAATACCTTTTTTGCCCCAATGTATGTCAAAATAGATATACAGGATTCTGAAACATTATGATGTAAAAAATAAGAAATGTCTGATAAATGTCATAATTGTAACATGGTTATGTGGAGAACACGGTTATCATTTACAGTTTTATACAAAACACATGAAGCTCCAATCCTGCTGCCATTAAAGCAAGAGGAAAAGCAGTACAAACCCGAAGGCATTCTGAATTTCAACCTTTTTTCTTTTTACTTTTCACTCAAATGGTCACGCTTATACCTTGCGAAGAACAAGTGCATTAATTGAACACAAGTGTTTTCAATAAACTGTACAGAATAATGAAATAAAAAGCCACTTTCATGACTGTTTCTTAACCTAATGTGTAATTAAAAACAAATTTAAATTGAATCCCTAAGTCCTATTTAAATGGGCCAAACAACAATCATACTAATTCAAATAATAGCACTCAACATAAATGTAAACTTTAAATAGCTACTCTCATTTAATTGCAATTAACACGTAATTTAGCATCCATTTAATTAAGCAAACATTAATCTATTAATCTAACATTAATCTTCAGTTCATTTTTAAAGTATTTTTTTTCTTTTTAAAAGTAATTATTTTTATTGGCGTTAGGCGACATCACAAAAAGCAAAACAGAAGTTTCAGAGGACCAAATAATAAACTAAATCAGTAGAATTAATGACAGATGATGTGTCATAATATGACCACAAAGCCAGTCATAAGCAGCACAGGTATATTTGTAGCAATAGCCAACAATGGGGGTACGTACAACATTGTACGGGTCAGAATTATGCCAAAAATCATTAGGGTATTAAGTAAAGATCATGTTCCAGGAAGATATTTTGCTAATTTTTCACCATAAATATATCAAAACTTAATTTTTGATAAGTAAGATGCATTGCTAAGGACTTCATTTGGACAACTTTAAATGAGATTTTTTTTTTTTTTTCAAATAGTTGTATCTCGGCCAAATTCTGTCCTAGGCTAAAAACCACACATCAACGGAAAAAGCTGGGTTTCTTAATCATTGGAGTTGTGGTTCAGCAGTCAGTAACTCATTCAGCCAGAGCTCTGGAAGATCTGTCACCCATATGTGAATGCCCCGTGACCTTCAACACTCTTTTCTCTCTCTTCATCCTGCTTTTGATCCCAGCAAACATTTTCCAACTCTTTCCAGAAAAAAATGCACGTGCACAGCCAAAGAATGTCTCAGTCTGAAAAACCAAGTAAGTTTTTTGGTCAAACGTTATAAAGTAGATAAAGGAGTAGGTCTTTCTATTTCAAAATGTCATGTTTAATGCAATGCTTTACTTTCCATCTCTGCACTAGCAATTTCAAATCAAATCAAATGAAACAGTTTTCCCTAAACATTTGCTTCAAGAAAGCACCTTTTTTTTCCCAGGAGGCTATGCTTACAAATGCATGCATGAAAATAAAACTATTAGTTTGAAAGAGTTTATTTGACGCAGATATCAGTGCTAAACTTATCCTGTGCGTGTCGTTTTAGCTCTTTTACGAGAACAGTGTGAATTGGAGAGGATAGAGAGCTCTTACCGTGGCATTCTCCAGCACCATCAGCAGCAGCAGCAGCAGCAGCGCACAGGAACAAACCCGGCGCATCTTTAAATCGCACAACTCACGGATCACCTTCCACTTCGTGCTTCATCCATATATTTTGGAGTAAGAAGGTATTTCCACAGAACTAAGCGCTGGAGACAGATGTGTCGGCGCCTCAGGACAGACACACTCAGTTTATTTAGTGCACTTCTGCTTCTTGCTCTGAACTTTCGCTCTCTCGAGGGCGCAGGAAGGATCCCGCAGGAGCACAAAGCGCCGCCCTGCTCCGATCTAATGTCCTCCTCCTCCTCTCTTCACTCTCCATGCATGTGCAGCCTCTGTTTATCAGCTCGGAGCAGCATCACAATCGAAAACTCTGCGTGCATTTATTTTCCCTCGCGCGTTATCATGTGTTAAAACATTAGAACACACATTTAAAAATAAAAATTACATTTTCATCACATCAACCTGAAATATAGGTCATTTATAGTTTTTTTTTTAAATTGCCAAATTTCGGGAACGCCGATATTCAAGTCACCTCACCTGAGTGACGTGTTTTTTGGGGGGCGTGGCGTATCGGCGGAAACGTAAAGCAACATTAAATATGAAATAAAGTCATATTTAAAAGTTTATTTGTTTAGTTAAATTCAGGTGTAGGCAAAAGAATGTATTTTGGGCAACAAATCAATAAAACTACTGTGAATTCCTTTTCATTTTCCCAACAGACATGAATGTATATCTGGATTTCACCTCAGTACATCACAAAAAACAACAACCACCACCTTAGTTAATGTCTACAGAATCGCTGAAAGTTTAAGTTTACCTCACTCTAAACTCTAAAAGGTAGAGTCGTTTCTGCAGCTTCAGTGATATCTCGCTCCAATCGCAAGTCGACATGCAAGGGAGCATTTCAAAAGGGCCACAAATTAAGCATGCATAAGCTGCGCTCATTAAAAATCCATTGTGAAGAATTGCAGATTTTGGCATAACACATGGCATTCATGGCCAAACGGCCCTCAGTTTCTAGCCCTAAACTCATTAGCTTGGTTGACCTTCGCAGGGTTCAGGAGCAGCCAGGGCTTTTCACAGTGCTTTACTTTAACTCTCACGCCACTATGGAGAGAAGTCGGTTTCTCTGAGAGGAAGTCAGTCAGTTATGATGGATATCTTCTTTGACCTGCAGGGTCAATGTACAGGCTTTTCACTGGCTTCACATTCATGATGCATTTTGTAGTTGACATCTAAAAGACGATGCATTTATTTAAAAGTACTCCAAACAAAGACTAGGGACCCGTTCAGTCGCAAATGGCTAATCTAATATTTTAAAATCACATTATGATCGCTCACACGTATACATAAGCACAATGCCATTGAAGGCCAAGTCATTCATTTATACAGCGCTTTACACAACGCAGATTGTTTTAAAAGCCGCCACACATTAATAAAACAGGAAAATTAGTGTCAGTGTTGTAAGCAAACTCAATTGGAGCTGTAAAGCAGCTCTAGTGAATATAATAGCGCCATTACTCATCTCAGTGTTGTTTTAGTATCAATGTCGCAAAGTTCATCAACTACAAAACCAGTGGAGTTCAGTTCTACCGAAGGCAATCGCGTTGGTTGTCAGTCAGTGTCATTCGAACAGCAAAAACACAGCTGCATTAACATAAAGTATGGAATTCCTGGAGCACAGAGAAACATGGATTTGGAGAAGGGCACCTGAAAGGCAGCCTCGTATCTTTCGCGAGTGGTTTTGAATTTGGCTGGAGGCCCAGGCTTTGGCTGCACTCCAGGTGACTGCGGACCCGGGAGCTGCTTGACCCTTCCCTGTCACTCACTCTGGGAAAGAACAAAAAAGAAAGGGAGAGTGAGACGGAAGGACGGAGGAGAAAAAGACTAGCGGGACAGGAGATTCTCTTTCAGGGGCCCTGAGAGATGAGAGTTTAATTGGCCATCGATCCATCAGTAGGTCCTCTGGCTCCTGCACCCATTTAATGATTGGCCATGACGTCAGCCTAAATACTCGCGCTAATGAGTGACTTCCCACACAAACAGCCCCTGCCCGTCCCTGCCGCAGGAAAAGAGCTCAAAACTTTTCCCAACCAGCTGTAACGGTGGTGCATCAGACCACCAACAACCAATCCAACCCAAACTCTGCTCACATGCATTCCTAATTGTCCCGTTTACTGAATTTTCTTCTGTGTAATAACTCAAAAAGGGTTCTGTAATTTCTGTTTATTTTGTATTTTGTAGAGCCATTCTGTGCAGCAATGACAAGAGCACATGATCTCAATTGCCAACCAATGAACTAAAAGAACAGTTCATCCAAAAATGTATTTTTTCTTCTTCTGTGAAACACAAAAGATGGTATATTGAAGAATTTTGGTAACCAACCAGTTGACCAGGGTTGCCAGGTTTTCACAACGATTGAACACCCTTGCTGCTCAAAACTGACCCCAAGTAGCCCAATTGCTTTTCAGAGGGCATCCCCTGGTAAAAAAAAAAAAATAGTACTCCAGGGGGTAAAGTAGCCCAATTCTGCTGGAAAACCACATACTTGGCAACACTGACCCTGAACTCCTCCCTGACCTTTGACGACCCCCCAGTGTAAACTTTGATTTAACAAGAACATATCCAAGTTCCTCTTTTAAATAATGCCTGTTTTTCCTATTTATTGACGGACAGCTCTCCTGTGAACGTTACTGTAGTTAAACATGCATTTACTCAGATGCACATCATCAGATTCAGTATTCTTCAGAATGAGAAAGTCACAATAATTGGATGTGTTAAACCAATATCCTTGATGTATATAATCCCATTTTATTAAATGTCTTTGCTGCTGACCTTGGATGATCCAATTCTAATACTAATTTTAAAAAAAACAAAAAACAACAACATTTGTTTCATTATTTTTTTAATTGCTGACAAATATTTTTCTCCATCCTGTTGAAATGTAAGCTGCGCTCTCTACCAGACAGACATGAATTTGCATTTCCTTCAGTATTTTTTTGTTTTACATTTTTTACATAAAAAGTCTTTTACAAATACAAAAAAATAGAACTTTTTTATTTTAAAAACAAACAAGCAAGCCCAGCATTGATTGGAAAAAGAAACACAAAAACGCAGCACATTATTTTTCACAAATGCTTTTTTTTTTTAAGTAACTTTGCCCACTTTTGGGCTTTTTTGTTTTGGTCAAACCTTACTGCTTCACATGGTTAATTTGTAACTAATAGTTTGTTCTGTGCCACCCATTGGTGTTAAGCAGAGCTCTTGATATGTTCGACTGAAGCTCCTTTACTTTCTTTTCTTAAAAAAAAAGCCACTGAGCAATAAAGCAAAAAGGCTTTTTTCAGTTAGTAGTCTCCCTCATGCAGAGGGTTTGACGTAGTATCCAAGTCATTTCTTTTTTCTCCACAGATGGAACAGCCATAATTCACTAGGTTCTACACATTCTTGTGTTAGCGTATCCAGTATTTTGGCCAGTTTGATTAAATGCTTCCATCTAGAGGATTACAGTACACCGCAGCCAATACAAACCGATCCGTAAAAAAATCCATGAACTCAAAAAGATGCTTAGAACGGTTAGTTTTAACAGTTATCCAACAGCTTTAGACTCATAAAGATACAAAACTAATATATACAAACTTTAAAATGGCATACGATATTTGTAGAACATGAAACAAAAACACCAACTCGATTAAGAGTTACTGATTACACATTTTATTAGGTTTAAGACGACGTCACAGAGTTACCGAATAAAGACGATACACTGCAAAAGGAGCCTCATCATCTCTCAGAGCTGAAACACACTGAGGTCAGACGGTGTAAGTGTTATGACACAAGTGTTCAAGAAGACGCACACTTAAATCTGCAGGGTCGAGTCTGTAGTGTTGCTTGAAACGTAACGTAGACAGCACGAGGGTAGTCGTTGATCGTGAGCTCATCACTAAACTGTGCTTCCATCTCTGTGCTGTTCACATTAAGATAAATCCTCCGGTGCCTTCTGAAGAGCGGACAGTTTATGTGCACATGAAAGGAGTGAGCAGGCTGTTCAAGACCTTAAAGGCAGACATGGCTTATATATTTTGACATCTCCAAAATCTCCTGCCTTAGATCGGGACTAAGGAAAGAGGTTTAGAAATGGGACTCACTAATATTCTAGCCCCTCTCCTATGTGTTTAGTGAAATGCGTCTTTTTGAAGTTGCATCTGCCTTCAAACTAATCCCAGGAGAAACGCTGAAATGCAGAGAGAGGTTTCGCTGATGCAAAGACTCAACCGGTAAACTTCAGTCAAGTAAACAAAGTGATGAATGATGATGAAAGTTAAAGCGTGACACGGAAAGAAGGTTAAGCGCACAAATGTAAAGTCCCTGAGAGATGTTGGGGACCCCTGACTCACACAAGCACCATTCACTATAAGACACCAACTGAAAGCTGAAACTCGCCTAAATCGGTGTGGTGGTTCTGTTACAGTGTATATAGTAGCATATATGCACACAGACAGCTGGACTTAAGCGTTAGTAGTTTGTTGCTTTAATTCAACCATCCTCGCACCTTATTTTGGTCACATTGAGAAATTCTTTTATATTAAGACGACAAAAAAATCCAAACGGTAACGCACATAAAACTTTGCATGGACACTGAAAAGTTATGCTCGAGAACATTGTGGGGCCACTGGCTTAACGTTTACACTGATTCACTGAGAACAGGAATGTGGACGATACCTAACTAAAACTACAAAAATGAAGCATGAAGGGGTATGTTTTCAGGGTGGATAGGGATTTAGGGGCCGGAAATGGCCACACTGATACCGCCTGTGAGGATAAACACAGGTTCAGTGCTAATCACCAGCTCGAGAAGGGGCCCGAGCCTCAAATTAGCTGAGACTCAATAGGGACTGGGGGGCCTGGAATGCATGTTGTGGAAGAATTAGAAAGGAGAAACGAGTGGGGGTTTACATCTCATCTCACAGCAAGTGAAATTCTGGAGGGAGTTCATGAGGATAAACATAATTTCCATCATTGCGGATAAACTATGTGTTTTATTCTGAAGGACACATTTGTTTGA
Organism: Enteromius unitaeniatus; assembly: GCA_032359435.1. Classification (NCBI taxonomy): domain Eukaryota; kingdom Metazoa; phylum Chordata; class Actinopteri; order Cypriniformes; family Cyprinidae; genus Enteromius; species Enteromius unitaeniatus. The sequence goes on from JAUMHI010000063.1 coordinate 2,654,194, forward strand.
ATTCACGATGTTCTTTTTGGGTTTCCCTTTGTTGATGTTTTCAGGTGTGAACGGAGCCCCATATAAAAGGTTGAGGAAGGGAGGGGAGAGCGAGACAATGAATAACTCCATTCTCTTCATCCTCTGTTTATCCATTTACTCGTCTGCGCCCCCCCCCTCCTCACAGAAGGGCTGCTGTTAGCAGCGGGTCTCATAGATGCCGCTGCGGCCGATGTAACGCACCCATTTGATGACATCGTGATCGCTGTAATTGAGCTTTGGCTCGAAGACCTTCAGGTAGCGCACTTTCAGTCCTGAAGGAGCAAATGGTACCTGGAAAACAAGAAAAATGACAAAATCATTTACGCTTTTAATATGATCCAAACCTTCATTAAAACAAATTACAAAGTTCCTTCGTATTGAAATGTAGTTTTAATAGTGCCATAGTTTGGTTTGAAATCCTTTTATTTTAAATCCCGATGGTGTAAATTATGCTATGGTGTTTTAAAAACAATGAGGTCCATGAAACCCTTTAAAGAGGTGTGTTCATCGGTGTCCGCAGGAGGATTTGAAACAGCGCAAGTAATGATCCTAATAACCCATAACTATAGTGCGATCTCTGAATTTGATCAAATGATTATAATCACATTCATACATTTTAAAATCCTGCTTCTAGCATTTTATTTAGACCAAAAACCACTTTCATTTGGGTGAGGAAGCTGGCATTTGGAAAGCTATTTGCACATGCTGTTGACTATATGGCCCTGCAATAGATGCATTTTACTGTATTAAGGTTGATTAATCGAGTGTTCATTTAAACGTCAATTTTCAATCATTTCCACACTCGATCGTCATCTCTAATAATATCAGCATGAATGGCATTCCACTTAACATAACATTAAACTATCCGTCCCGTTTTAGAGACCATGCAGAACATCCTAAAAAAAAGAAGAAAAAAGGGGACTTCAAGGATTCAGGCTGACCTCAAAGTTCATGGAGATGGGTGGGCGAGCCCACTTCTTTTTGTCATTAGTGGGTAGCAGCTCAATTTCGGCACTGATCTGAGATTCCTTCATACCAGCCATTCGCTTGATCCTACAAAGAAAATGACAAATCTTAAACTTAAAAACAAATTCAGAGAAACATTTTTATTTGTATGTTAATTTCCAATCCTTGGAACAGTTTTGAGTTTATTTATTATTGTAAAATTGTCAAAAACTGATATTTAAATCTTCAAGTGAGTATGTGGACAGACAGACGAACACAGTCCAAATACTTCATCCATCCATCAACATAAAATCCATGGACAGATTTAATATTTGGAATTAAAGATGGATGGATAGATGCTGTATTGTATATTGATGGATGGAGTATTTGGATGGATGGAATGGATGGATGAAGCATTTGAATGGGTGGATGAATGAATTGGATGAAGTATTTGGAAGGATGGATGGATGGGAGGGCTCACAAAGTTCCTGGATTGTTAGATGGAGGGATGGATGGAGGGATGAGGTATTTGTATTGATTGGAGGAGTATTTGGATGGATGTATAATGTATTTGGATGGGTGGATGAATAGATGGATGAGGTATTTGTATTGAGGGGTGAAATATTTTGGTGGATGGATGATGAATAATGTATTTGAATGTGTGGATGGACGGATGAAGTATTTGAATGGGTGGATGAGGTATCTGTATTGATGTGTGGAGTATTTGGATGGATGGTCAGATGGATGTATAAAGTATTTGGATGGGTGGATGGATGTGGAGATGAAGTATTTGGATGGATAGATAAGGTATTAGTATTGATGGGTGGAATATTTTGAAGGATGGATGGACAGATGGATAAAGTATTTGGAAGATGGATAAAAAAGATTGATAAATAAATAAGAACTTTCTGTGGGGTTAAACTTGTACAGTTAAATCAAGTCGTACTTCCAAACAATGGCGTTCTCACTGGCTTTGTACTTGGCTTTTCCCTTCATACAGATGACCTGAACCCCACTGGTGTTGAGTGGAGTAGGAATGCGCACCTGTAGAGAAACACAATTTACACAATCAACATATCCAACCAATAAGGCACTTTGAGAATAATAAATGCTATTTCTGCTGTCAGTCTCACCTCGATCTTCTGCGCTAGCAGGGAGGGCTTGAAGTTGGACTTGATCACCACCTTTACTTCCAGCTTGGTGCGGCCCACCTCACGGACCAACGGGATGACGCGGAAGGGGAGGATGATGTCTTTAGTGGTGCGGTACCTGAGACAAGGACACTGTGTGACACACTCGTATGCAGTTACACACTTGCGCGCTCACACACACACACACACACACACACACACACTCTTCACTGACCTCATGAGCTCATACTCTCCATCGGGAGGGATGAAGCTAATACTGCGCTCTGAGTCAAACTTGCTGAGACGGACACACTGATGGAACGTGCAGTCATCGATCGCAATGGACTGTTTCCCACTGCAGCAGGGGACACAGAGGAGAGAAACGATGAGGAAACAATGAAGCATGAGCAGAGACTGCAGAGAGACCAAACTAGCTTTACTCATCAGGGGTGGGTGGCATGATGGTATATACTGTGTGACAGCAGAAAATGGTCAACTGGTAAAGACTGTGAAATATAACGCAGGATTGCTAGGAAGGGCTGTTTATGCATTTACATGAAGAAACATGAATTGATGCGAAAATACTAAGCTTGATGTGTCCCGAGGACAGGATGTTGTTAGCCACAACATAAAGCAGGCTCTATGTATGTTACAGTATTTATGTAGTTACAGTAATTAAGATCTTAACTGATATGAAGTTTAGAATGAGAATGTTACTTATTCGATTACAAATTAGATACATTTCTACTTTTGTTGCATAATAATGTCTTTGTTACAAAACTGACTAAATTTCAAAGAAAATAAATAAGAACTTCCATTCAGTGAATTATCCAAAAAAAGTCAAATTTAATAGATAAACAATTTTCATTTATAGTAATTTGTTGTCAGCATTTTTTAAATCATTTTGCAAAACGTATCGTGTTCAATAAGGCTGTATTTATTTGCCCAAAAATGCGGTAATATTGTGAAATATTATTCGTTTGCAGAATCTTGTACATTTTTGTAATCTATTATAAAATGTAATTTATTCCTGTGATGCAATACTAATATTTCAGCATCATTACTTTGGTCTTCAATATGCATTGAAAATCCATACATCCATATATTTTTGTGGAAACTTCATTTGATGAATATAAAACAATCTTCTTTAACATTTTAAACGCATTTATTGCCACGTTTCGAACAAATTGATACATCCTAGCTAAATAAAAATGTATTTCTTTTAAGATCATACTGCCTCCAAACTTTTCAATGGTAGAGCATATTGCAAAAAAAAAAAATTATTATTATATTATGCAAGATATTAAGGTCATACACACCTACCTCTTTTACTCACGGTGCACAAGAACATTCTGCTGTACTGTCACTATGTTGGGAAGGATGTTTGTTTCTAGCACTCTGACCACAACAAAACTGCACGGGAAGGCTTGTAACAGAGCTGTGATTGGCTGGTACTTGATTAAAAGAAACAGCGTTATGTTGTGGTCAGAGCCGAGGGGGGGGGGCAGGCGTTTGAGGGGTCACACGAAAAACTTTAACACAGACTCTAATGAAAATGGCTATCCGTTCATTCAGGTAAGAGGCTTTTGAGTAAAACAAGACCGGGAGAGACTGTTTGTATGAGATGAGACAAATGAACTGAAGAAGACACTATGATCCTTTACCTAGAGCTGCTGAACACCTCACACATCAGGAGGCAATGGCAGTGTCATCCCATGCAAAGATCATCTTTACCGAGACGTTTGATGGCATGAGACCAAGACAGCTGACAAACGGCTACGACAGGACGGAGTGGAGGTGATGTCATGAGTGAGAGTTACGCTACCTGCCCCCCAACTCACTGAAGTCCAGCGGAAGAGAGGAGAGAGGCACACAAATCAACAGAAAATCAAAGAAAATAAAGGGCTAAACCAACAGCACGTCAGAATCAAGCGTTCCTCTATAAAGAGACATATAACTACTGGCATAAAAGGAGAACAGGAGAAGACGGGATGTTACAGAACACACTTCCTCCATTATCGTGTCCAACTGTTCTGTTCATAAGGCCTTACATTCTAAGCTATACAATTAAGAACATTTGTATTACTTTAAAAAAATAAAAACATTTTTGTTCTTAAAGTCAAAAAAACATAAATTATCAACTGTGTCACTAATACGCGACTCCTTAATTCCTTTTTTTTTTTAAGTCAGGTTCTCAACCTGGGTTTGTGAACCTCTAGAGGTTTGTGTTGAAACTGCAGGCGGTTTGTGAGATTTATTTACACCATTTCTGCATCAGTGGCTATTTTCATGGCAAGAGGAATCATTTCAATTACACAATTTGTATTTGTCATTTTAAAACAACTATATAACCATTTTGTTTGAGAATCATATATATATATATATATATATATATATATATATATAAAAGAACAAATGTACAAAAACATAAAAGTCTTTCAGCTTAATGCATGAAAAAAAGACTTTCATAATTCCAGGAGAGTTCTTTTAGAAAATGTCCATTAATATATTTTGGGGTTTGTGAGATTGTGACACAGATGCTGATGCTAACTTGAATTTTAAGGGATCACAGAATGCATATTCATATCTTTCTGGAAGTTAGCTTATGCTCACCGTCACAAACATGTCATTTCAAGTAAAGTTACCTCCTTCAAAAACACAAGTTAACAGCTACTGCTCCGACGGCCAAACATCACTGCACTGTATCTACGCACATGTGTGACGTGTATTTTGATGCTCAAGATGGCCAGTGCTAAAATGCAGTCATATATGTTTGAAACAGAGTCAGGCTGAAATGCACAGGCATGAGCTGCCAAGAGCAAACCTCCCTGATCTGCATATGCCTGTTAGAGGGCGTACAGAGGAAAATCACAGACCGATTTCAAATCCGTTCAAACGCCGTCTCAGAAAACTCCTTTTAAAGCCTGCCTGAAATCTAAATTGACTCTTGTTAGCTCTCAAATGAATGCTTCTCTGGTGTGGTCAGTTTGAGCATGACATCATTAACCACACCCCTCCAACCATCCGTGTTCATTTCTGAATGAAACGCCTCTTCTACTAAATCCAATCAATTCGCAGTAGAAAAACAAACAAGCCACGCTCTCTACTTTCCTTTTCTCTCAGAAGTTAGTCACAATATGGAAATAAAACTTCTGGTTCACACTGACTTCAGACTATATAGTTTGCTTTATTTTTTTTTATCTTATGTGCGTAAATATCCACAGCATTTTGATTTTCTATTCATAACCCCTTTAATAAAAAAATACTAAATTTGTAAAAGTGTTCAGTTCAACGAAACACTTTATTGTACTTCGTAACCCGTGTTCAATGGTTTACTCACCACAGTGGCTCTCATATTTCCATTTGAGTGTCATCTAACTCACCTTTTCCCCGAGTCATCAGTCGTGCCTCCTTTGCCCTGCTTGTCGATGACAATCTTGTCATTCATGCCGAACTTGCACTCTGGCATTCCGCTCAGGTAGCTCTTCATCACCACACGGCCTGAAACATGTGCACTCAACACCTGACCTGCACACACACACAGAAAACACCATTGCACTAAGCTTCAATACAAAGTAATGAACGCAGGTAAAATTCACCATGTAGTGCTGTAACTCTCAGCCAGTAGAGGGCAGTAAGGCTCACCCTGCGGTGACATCAGCAAGTTCACGCTTTCCAGCACATCCAGGAAGAGTTCGTTGCGGCGATATTTGATGCCCTCACGTCTCCAGCCGATCTGTCCGGTGACCTGACTGGTAATCTGAGACTGCTCCTCCTTCGTCTGAGAATAAACGCAAAACGTAGAGTGTGAGAGAAACACGAGCACCGCCAAACAACCAGCCAGACATTTCCTATCGCAAATTGTCATGTAAAAGCTTTGTGAAAATATAAAAGTGAGGTATAGAGTGCTTTAGGGATGCATTTGTAGGCCAATGAGTTCAAACTCATACGACGCTGCTAAAAAGAACATTTGGTGCGTAATGCAACGTGTTTATGGTAAAAAACTAAAACATTACTTATTGCACATTCCCTGCCCCTCCTTTCCAAAAATCTAAGTTTTTTTTAAAAAGCTCATTGTTCCGAAAAGCGTATCATTCTCTGATTGGCCAGCTATCCAGTGCATTGTGACTGGCCGAATACCTCAAGCGTGTGATGTAAATGTTAAGCATTCTTTAGACTTGTTTTGCAAATCTTCCCACACAGTGATGTAGATTTGTGGAGGTGTGTTTGAAGGAGACATTTAAAGAAAGCACGGAATGAGTCTTCTCTTTAGGGTTGGGATCTAATATGAGCTCGAACCGCTTGTAAACAGTCACATCCAGATTTTTGGGTTAAATTCCAGAATTAGGTCTTTGAAGACCATCATGTAAGAATCAAATCATGGCCTACAAAAACACATCATCACTGCAGCGCTCTATGACGGTATAGGTTTAGCTGTGCTTACATGATGCTGGACGCAGTGAGTTACAGGTCATCAGGCAGTAATGTGAAGAGGAAGAGGTCAGAAACATTAACACACAGTTCAGTTTCCACATGCTTCAATAAAGGCTGTGCTGCATACAAGCAGATTTCAACATTTATGTGTTCTCATAAAATATTCACACATAAGAAAACCTAATAGACTCAACGCTGGTGTTTCATTCAGAACGCACCTGGCTCTTAATACCCTGTTGAGTAATGAAAGTCTTCAGTGCTCCGGTCTCAGAGTTCTGGGGGTACCCAAAATCCAGGATCTCTATAGTAAGGGCACAAAAAAACAATGGTTTTGAACTTTTGCATCATGGTTTTTTATTAAACAGCCTTTTATTAAACAGAAATCTGTTTCCAAAATCTCTCCTCCCACTTTAATAAATAAAAATGTGTAATACATTATAAAAATATTTTATTTATATATATATACATATATATTTTAGGAAGGTAAATTATAAATATTTTAAATTTCATAATATTTATTTATATTAATTAAATGTAATGTGTGTGATTTAAATTAAAAGTAATTGTATAGTATTTAAATTAAATTAGAAATAATTCAAGTAAAAGACTTGTTTTTAAATTATATTACATGATAAAAAAAATGTGTCAGTGCTTCTTTCCATTGTACATAAAAGTCTAGAAAGTGAGATTTTATATGGAAGGGATGTAAACCACAGCTTAAAAAAAATGTTGTCAGCATATTCAATAAAGAAAATTGTGCTCATCAATCCGTGTCATTGTGTCTTAAATGTCAGGTATCACAAGGTTTCTGTTTATGGAACATTGTAAACGGTCACGGCAGAGCTGTAGCGCCGTTTTATAGCTAAAAGTAAATTTGTGCAAGACTGAAAGTGTTATTTTCCTGTTTATTACTGAGAGACTGCTTTGAAACAGTCTGTATCATATACATACATATAAACTTCACTTGTATGTTAACAGCATCCATCTCAGAGAGTGGAGGAGATGTCTGTCTGTCTGTGCAGTATTTTCTTTAGGTTTTGATTTTCTCATTGACATTTCATAAAAATCAAAACCTAAAAAAACAACAGCACAACAGTAGTGGGAGAGTTCATGTCTGGAACTGGAGGGGGAAAAAAACTCAACAGCAACGTTACGTCAAGCAGCAGCCCGGCGAATATCTTTTTACTTCAGAATTCAAGAAGTACTCATACCATCAAGAAGCTCGTAGATCAACACAAAGTTGTTCTTAATGTTTTCTTCGCTGATCTTGCCGAAATAGGCAGTCATGACGTCACACATCTTATAGAGGAACTCGAAGACCATGGCTGCGTTGACATTCTGCTTGGTAACCGCAGCCAGCCAGATGTTGGAGCGCTTGACGTGGAAGAAGCTGGTGCGGGCGATGTTGGTGACGGGCGAGCGCACCTGCTGACGGGCGTGGATCACGTTCACACGGAACGCATCCACCGCATTCCTCCTGCAGAAAGACCAACCAGATCCTAACTGTTAGATTAACCAACTAAACAGAAAAATAAAACGATACAAAACAACCCTAAAACTGTTCCAAAGCAAGCTGGGATCCCCCTAAAAATCCCTCATCGTTCTGGTATCAAAAACTCATCACGTCCACCAAACTGATCCCTGTGTATTGGATTGCTCTACTTAAACGTGCAATATTACTTCTCCTGGGAGATTTTTACACGTTTGGTTACACTACTTGAGCGTTTTCCACCCTCGAAAATGCTGCAGACCCCGTTTTAGTTTGAAAACGCTGAGGTTGCAAAACAGAGACGTTTGAAAATGATGGCGTTGCTGCCCACATTCCTTGCCAACCGAGTAAACAATAACGTAATGCTCATTGCTGTACCCTCAGATGTGTGTCGGTAGATTCCTCACCCGATCGTTCCAAGCACGCGGACGCGTCTGTGATTTAAATAATAGGGAATCTACCCATACATATCTACAGTTGCACGTGAACAGTCATGTGACACGCATTCAGGATGTGTAGCGTATTCAGAGATCGTTTATGAAATGTAGTGGAAACAGCAGTCTTTTTCGGAAACGCCGTTTTAAATGAAAACACACTAGTGTAAACAGGGCCTAATATAACCACATAAGCACTTTTGGTAAAACAAAGTCTAATTTTAATTTCCTTTCTGAGGGTTTGTGTGCCAGCCAAGCAACTACCATTGAGATGACTGCCAATGCGAATGGATAGCTCAATAATATTCCTAGCAAATTTAAGACTGAACAAAAAGCTGATTAGGATAGAAACTTGGATTAGAGATCTTGAGTGAACCCTAAAATCCTTTAAAGTGGCAACCAATCTGAAATAGAAACAACTCTTTTCTTCCATAGTGTGACGTACACCAGAGAGGCGTTTCTTTCTTCAGGAGATTCAACCATGTTCCCTTCACTGTTCAGAATATGATCTATAACATGCAATTAGAAAACAGACAGGGAGAGCTTTAATTTCATGGTGTCAAGGTAGGTCGTTTTGGACGTTTTCGTTATCACTTTATCTTAGCTGTCTGTCTTTATCCTACACATACTGTTTCAGCCCATCTCGTCCTCTTCCAAGAATTCCCTTTCCTCCAAGCACACTAGACATGCACACGCACTGCGACTTCCTCTAATGATGTCTCTTTCTCACACAGCCCTGCATGTGAGCGTGAACACACACACTGCGACAGTATGAGCTGGCAGCGATGTACAGACTCACTGTATCCATAGCAACCCTTCTCTGAACAGACCATTTCTGTGGTTTTAGAGCGCGCCAGGAAGAAACTTCCACGCAATCATCCTAAAAACCTAACATTGATTTAAAAGCCCTCTTTGCATCCCGGGTGAAGGTGAAGATGACACATCAAAAACAGGTGGGTCTCAACATTTGCCTGCTTTTGTACCTACAGAAGCCAAACACACCTGACAGGGTGAATAAGGAAAGAAAGGATGCATTAATGGACACACACACTTGATCACACACTTCCTGTTGAAGCAATCAAAGCCCGACTTTATCATCACACACAAGACACAACCTCAGGCTTCACTGACTTACCCGATGTCATCACGGTAGACGCGGGAGATCAGCACCTCACCCTTGTGGTTGTAGATGAAGAGTCCTCCGATCATGGTGGTGGTCTCACTCAGTGTTCACGAGCCATGCTGGAAAACTGGATAAAGAAGTGGAGCCGAGATGTAAGTCACTGGGTGAGGAAATCATCAAAAAAAACATTAATTGTACGTACACTAGCGTTGGGCGATGCACTCAATTGTCGCGTAGTCTGTGAGAATACGATGCACAATATTATGGTGGTAATTTATTCCATTAATTTCTTTGTTTCACAGCCAGAAACTGAACCAACTCCAGCGTAAGTTCATTTCTTAAATTGCTTGTTTACTGTCAACATCTTAGACAAAAAAAAATAAAAAATCTGACTTAAAATGCAGAACCACGAAGACGCACGTGGAGATCAGAAAGAGCTAAAAATACATAAAGCCTTGAAAAATGATGATAAATTAAATGGGAAGACCATTAAAATTGGAAATTATTACCACACATTATGTGTGTTCACTTTAAAATAGGTATTCATTGGAATTTGAACATAAGGATGGCAGATTTTTTTTATAGTTTTTGAGTGAACTGTCTGTATAAAGCTTCAAGACTGCAGACAAACGCACTCAAGAAGCAATAAAGGCTCCAGACTCATTTCGGTCTGTTCTGACGGACAGATGAACGCTTGACCCTATAAAGTCCACTGCATTATATTTGATACGCGAACTTCTAAGCCCGTGACAACTATTACACACATTTACTACCAGCCTTCTGTCATCTGAGTAATACTTTTCAAGCAGTAAAATGGCTAAACTGTAAAAACATTGACTATTAGGTCAGGATTCACATGTTTTTGGTTTTGCGGTGAAATCTTTAATCATATTTAAAACAAGGATTATTTTTATACTGTTGGTAAAATTTCAAAAAAAACACTTACTAGACTGAAGCAACTTATTATGCATAATTTTCTTTTGTTCATTAAAAAATAATAATAATAATAATGTTAAAAAATGTAATCAAATACGATCACCAGCCTTTTGAGGAAAGTTTATTTGTCTCTCTCAATCATCATTGTATTGCACCATTTTTACCTTCACTATGAACTATTTAAATAATGTCTTAATAATAAACAGCCTATTATTGGGAGATATAGAGTGACAACGAAATCCACACTTAATGCCATTTTTCTCCTTAAAATGAGCTTCATATTATCTGATATCATACTATATGAGCCAAAAAATGTATCAAATAAGACACAAAACACATCTGAATATTCATAAGAGCATGATGAAGATTTCTGTGATGATGTCATTTCTCGGCATCCATCATGGCTGCTGACGAAAAACCAGAAGAGTTCACAAGGATTTTAAAACCTCTCTATTATTTTCAATCGTGATTTTAAATCAACGTGATTTTTCGTGTCTGCCCGGCTCTCCCCAAAACCACAACACACTATAAATATAAACGCATGTTGCTCGCTTTTTATATCGTAGCATCAATAAAACACATTTTGATATTTAATGCAAAATATTTGTCGAGATGTAGGTTGACAGTAAAGGCATGTGTCGGTGGCCGCAGCTCTTTCCACTCAAACGCACAGACATCGCGATTTTAAGCCTATTAAATAATGTTTTCTTTAATTATCGAATCCAGTGCATCTACCATAAAACACCCTCGTCCGGCTGGTTAGCTGGTTAGCTGGTTAGGCTAACTAACGAGCCCAGCTCGACCCGACGGATGATTCCCGAGCTCACCTCTGCGTGTCAGGCTCTGCGCGTGCCCCCCGGACCGGACCGGCTCAGCTCAGCGGAGACAGGTGTGTCCGGTTCTGACCGAGGCTCGGTGTTATTCGGTGTTAGAGGCTGCGGTCACCGTTCACTCGTGAATCCAAGATGTCTCCGCTCCCTCCCTCTGCAGCCGTCAGCTGACACGTGTTACCGAGCCACAGCTTTAACGGAGCTCATATTATTTACTGAACTCAACTTGGTTTGCAAACCACCACAGAGGAAAAAACGCTCCTTTAGATAAAAGGGACACTTTTTTTGAGAAGCATTTAGCAGCAGAACAAACAAAAACAACCAGCTGCACAGTCGCAGTGATTTCACATCCGTGTTAGAATAAATAAAAACAAATACAATTAGAAAATGCCACTAAGTGTATTTAAATACAGTACACTGTCATTATATAGTTATTATTTTTAATGCAATTAAAAAAGAGCATTTTAGCAATGTCAAATTTAACGTTTTGCATTTTAAATCATACTATATTGACTTTACTTTACATTAGTTACGTTTATTATATCTTTAATATACTGAATACTAGAAATATACACATAAAGTGATTGAAAAAAGCACTATTTTTTAAAGTATGTGTAAAATGTGTGCTTCTTTCGAAGGTTTCGAGATGCAATCCTCTGATTTTTGTTTTCATGCAACTATATTTTCTCTGTTGCAAAAATGCATAATGTTCATGTCATAGTTAAGTGTTGCACATTATTAAATATATACTGTAGCTCACAGTATATATTTGTTCACAGTATATATACTGTTCACAAAATGTGTACTTTACATTAGTTACGTTTATTATATCTTAAATATACTGAATACTAGAAATATACACATAAAGTGATTGAAAAAGCACTATTTAATATACATTTAAACTGTAATAGCTACATTTTCATGTGTTTGTGAATAACATGCAGTTAAGTGTCTAAAAACGTACATTCAGTAAGTTTATAATAGTTTCTATAATAAATTAGCCCATCTTTTTTAAAGTATGTGTAAAATGTGTGCTTCTTTCGAAGGTTTCGAGATGCAATCCTCTTATTTTTGTTTTCATGCAACTATATTTTCTCTGTTGCAAAAATGCATAATGTTCATGTCATAGTTAAGTGTTGCACATTATTAAATATATACTGTAGCTTTTCACAATTAGTTTTTTTTAGGTTTTAACAAATGTAATGCAGCAGCATAAGTGTCCACAGTCTTTATAGCTGACTGAACTTTAAAAAATTAAGTATTTTAATAAGTTAAGCACACTAGCATTAAAAAAAGGATCTTACTAATGTCTCAAGAGAGCAGAGCTAAAACTGGATCTGACAAAATCCTTCTGTTCTAAATATGGCATCATGTGCTTAATAAGTATTAAAATGTTATGTAAATAAACCTGAAGACTCCAGATGTGTTTGTTTGAGGACCAGAACTGATGATGCTTCGTCTTGTCAGATAGCTGTAAATATATTTTACTGTACTGTAGGTTTCCATCATTTGTGCTGGCATATGCTTTTCCTCTGTGTTTGTTTTCTGGAATCCGGGACATTATCAAAAACAAAATGCAACATCGCTTGCGTACAATGCCAGTAAATCACACTGCTGGAGGACTGGAGAAGCTTTAGTGAAGTGCATTTGTGTTAGTTGACTAAATGATTTATATCTGCTGCACAAAGGATGCTAACTTTCTTTTTTAAGGGTTAAGTGTGAAGCATGTTCATCATGTGTAAGTGGTTGAGTCTGAGTCGTCTATAAATTACAGCTTGTCCCTGGCTCTTGCTTTGATACAGTGGAAATATAAATCATAGAACAGCTCTTCTGAGAGCCAAAGACAGTGAAATATGTTCTTCTCCCTTAAACGCTGGCAGACTGTCAGAATCAGCGTGGGAAACTGAAAGAAAATCCACTCATCGTTTTCTACCACATTAAATGGAGCATAAGTGCATATTAGCTGACTTCCCCCATGCACATATGTAAAAAGCCCTTGGGTCTCTTGTGAAAATTAGTGTTTAATTTGATTGAATTTGCACTTGTACTTCATACTAAAACTCCACTTAAGTGCATTTAAAGAGAGTACACTTTCATGCCTGTTTACTTTTTACACTTATTTAGTTGTGTTGACTCACATATTACATACGATAGTGTATATATATATATATATACTTACAGTATATATGCTATAAATGTGTTATATTATATAACTATAAGCTATAACTAAGTCTGTATTCAGCAGTAAACTTAACTTTAAACTTTAATATATTTTCATTTAATTGGAAATAACATGCATTTAAGGTGTCCAAAGACACTTCTGTAATTAGTAGTGTGCTGAAGTGGGCTAAAAACACATTCTTTGGTTGTACGTTTTAAGAAATTATGTAAAAAACGGGCTTCATTATTTAGCGTAGGAGAGAATGTGTTAAGTCTTCAAAAACCAAAAGAGATGCACACACAGTGTTTAGGCAATAAACTATATTTATAAATAAAACAATTTGTTTTGTTTTGTCATAAAACAGTGTACAGCAAGTATTAAATTGAACCATTCAATCTGTTTCCAATAATTAAAAATGTGATAAATGCATCTGAGAGAAAAAAAAAAGCAAAGAAGCAGAGTGCTGATGGTTAATTATGACAGACATTAACATATTAAGTACTGTGTTGTTTGGGAAAGAGTGAGAGAGTGAATAGAGCTGCTCTCCATCATATCCTAATAATAATAGTGCATCATCGGGTTGCTTTAGGACTGCTGATAACATTGAAACAACATCACTGTTGAAGGTTCAGTACATGAAATACAAGTGAATAAGAGCACAGGACCAAATATCTCCCAGTTAAGTTCTTTAAATCAACATCAAACCTTGATTGACTTGATAAATGTCCCTGGTCTTATTGTGCACAGTTCATCAGTTCAGGTTAGTAAAACAAACAACAGATGGAAAAACATCATGCATCATGTTTAATAAATTCATCTGAATCCAAAGAGAGTAAGGCAGACTTTAAAAGTCCTGTCTGTAAACTTAAAAACTCTTTTTTCCTCTCTCACTCACTCTCCTTGATTCTTAGCAGAAAATTAAAGCCATAAATATAAAATAACTGCCAAAGATTCAATCTTTTGATAGCATTTGTCTTTTTTAAAATTTTTAAATCATTAAAAATGATTTGTTCGTCCTTAAAAAGCAACAGATGATTTAGAAATAGAAGATATCCTCACTTTCTTCTCATACTATGCTTTTCTCTCCTGCTTAATTTAGTTCATCTTTGATTGAAAAACATATCTTGAGGTTAATAAACCAGTCAGAGGACAAAATATTAAAAATGCAGGTAAAGTACATAAAAAGTACACAAAACCCAGCAAGCATTCACCTTCATCACTGCATCGCACAGAGTCTCCTTAAATCAGAAACCTCGGGTCTCTGAGGGCATGATGGGATACGTGATCTGTTCCAGTCTTCTTCACTGAAGAAAGTGCAAGCCACAGGACACAGGAGGGACATTAGGAGGGACGCTCAGCCACTAAAATGTCAATGCATCTCTTTCTTGTCTTCCTCCACCTCTCTTTTCCTTGATTTCACAGTGCCTTGAGCATGTGAGCCGACCCTCTGAGTCACCTGAAGAGCATCACATGACGTCGACGAAGAACTCACTGGGGTTCCCCATGGCCATGCGGAAAGACTGGCGCGAGGCTGTGAGTTCGGGCGGCACCGAGGCCAGGTCTCGGTCTGGAGGAGATCCCGGCGCTGCTGTCACGAGCGGCTGTGTCTGTGGCTGTGGAGGGAGGCCAGGAGCTGCACACACCAGGCTCTGGACGCTCCGGATGGTGTGTGAGCTACGCACGCTGTGTTCGCTAGCGGCTGCCACAGAGCGCTCGCTGGGAGCCTTCTCTCTTTTCTCGGATTCGCTGCCGCTGCCGGACCTGCCTCCAGACTCTTGCGTTCCAACCGCTGCGTTGGCCTCGTTTTTACTGCCGCTTCGGTTCGAGCCACTGCTTCGACTGCCTGTGAGTGAAATGAAAGAAAGGAAGAGAAAAGTGAGACTTCCTGTCTAATTAACTCTAATTCTTCAGTCACTTTTCAATGTATTCGCCTAGTTATTGGATCAGACAAGGCAGAAGAGTTGACCACAGAACCAGAAAGAGGCAGTAAGGGGTAATATTTGCCCCGTGGAAGTGACTTCCAGGGCATTTTTCTTCATATATATATATATATCTAGGTTAGGATGATTCTAAGGGCTGATTCTAGAAACAAGATTTCTCCCGACGGGAGTGCGGTTATGATTTCTACCATGGAAGGCAATTTCTAGACTTCAGGATATTTAAATGAGTGGTTGATGTATCAAAGCATATGGGAGCCCGTTTCCACCACTTAATAAAAAATAAAAGGGTTATTGCGATTTTTTGTCTCACAATTCTGCATTTTGTTTCTCAGAATTGCGAGATATAAAGAACATATCAGTCTTTTTTTCCACTCAAAATTAGACGTGATAACTCGCAATTCTGACTTTATATCTCACAATTCTGAATTGTGAGATTAAAAAGTTGCAATAACCTTTTTTAATTTTTATGCGTCCTATGGTGTGACAGAAAAAAACCCACTCTGACTCTCTCTCTCATTTGCTTTTTGTAACTCTAAGAATGAAGATACATTTTTCTAATGTTATTTGTATGGTAAAGGAATAGTTCACCCAAAAGTGAAACCAGGCTGGTTACAAACTTTTTTCTAAATATCTTTCTTTGTGTTCTCCAGAACAAAGACATTCATACAGGCTTGGACCTACTTGAAGGTGAGTAAATGATCAAAGAATTTTCATTTTTAGGTGAACTATTTCTTTAAGTTTTTTTCTTCTACATTTTTGCTGTCACACCATAGGACATAGACATACATTTTTATTTGCCAACTACCCATATATATATATATATATATATTTCCATTAGCATTGCAAACTCTGTGCCAAATGAGCCAAAATAAGGTGTTTTTGTCCTACAAAAGACTATAATAGCTAAAAATCTTATCTAATAGAAACTGTGTGCATCATGATATTGGATTATGTTTCTTAAAAATGTTCTAGAACTTACAATTCATCGTCGTTAGGTGGAAACCTTGTACGTTCAAAACTTTTCAGGAAATGGAAAAAAAAAAACACTGTCCCCTGGTTTCACAGACCAGGCTTAAGCCTAGTCCTAGACTAAAATATAAATCTAAGATGTTTCAACTGAAATTTGCAGTGATTGATCTCAAAACAGGTCAGTGCCTTTGTTTTGTCTTAAGATGCGCACCAATCATGTGTTTTTCTAAGGCATGTTTATAAAAATGACTTAAATGTCCTAATTAAACTATGGCCTAATCCTGGTTTAGGCTAAGCCCTGTCTATGAAACCGGGATTGTATTTAAATTTTTTTTTTTAATTAATCATAGTGGTATTTTTGCCCCAAGCCCCTTGTTCATTTCACCCCGATCTCACCTTCGCTGTGCGGGCTGCCAGCGCTGCCGCCCCCTGCAGTGAAGCTGTAGCTGGGGTCGTGCACAGGGTGGGGATTGTACGGGTGAGGAATCGGGTACTGATAAGGGAAGGTGAGAGGCCAAGGAGCTACACCAGGGTTAGGCAACGGAGCCAGAGTGTCCTGGTCAGACGCCCCACTAGAACCATCAAGGTCATGCAAGGTGAGACTGGCCATATCTGAGACAGAAGAGGAACAAACAGGAGGGAATAGAGTTTACTCCAAATGAATAAATAAAAGACGCTTCGATGTGAAAGAGTGGGGACAAATCGAAGAACTAAAGATCGGGAACTCACTGCCGCACAGGTCTCCAAAGATGTAATAGCACTGCTCAGAGAAGGTGATCTTGTTGACAGTGTGCCGGATGTAGCCAGCTTTTAGCAGGTTGCTGGCGTATTTGCGTGCTTCCCGTCTGTCTGTAAAGCCCTCGACGTGATGATAGAGCCAATCCACCACATCCGAACCTGAAGAACACAAATATTTTACTTCTGGAGAAGACATTAGCGGAATTTCCAAATCCAACTACAATTTAATAAATTCTCTACAATTAAAACAATTCTGATCTGACAAGTTTACCTATGAAGGCATTGGGGATGGTGATCTTTAGCCACATTCGGTCCCGCACTTCCAGGCCTGACTCTGAAGATGCCATTGCTTTGGCTATTGCTGCCATGTCGCTATGAATGGACAGATGGAAATCCTCGAACCCTGCAGAGTAAAGCACAACGAGACGGTCCACAGCAGTCTATGGGTGTGAGTGAACCACAAACAAGCGCCGTGAACATCTAGATGATGTAGCCGTTATCAACTGATCTAGTAGGAGTTTCAGATTTCTCAAACATCACAAAGCAATGTAAGCTCCCTTGTGAAAAAGAGGTGTTCTTAATTATTGTGCACTTGTAGTGTACCTTAAATCTTAAAAGCACACTTTCATGACTGTCTCTTAAAGGGGTCATACAAAAGCAATTTTCCACAAGCTAATATGATTCTTTAGGATCTTAATGGAAAGTTTGTAA
>JAUMHI010000063.1:2676031-2703804 GCA_032359435.1 Enteromius unitaeniatus
TAACAATGGCCCTGTGTTGTTGAACTAACGTGGTTCAAACGACGGAGATGTGACCGTGTTCGGGAAACAGTCGTGTGTAGCTAGTTCCTTTCCAAAACAATGCATCGTACTATGGTCATAATGACATAGTCCATTATAAATTAAGTAGATTTAATACGGTGTTCATCGTGTGTAATAAATAATCATACTCTTAAGTTACAATACTGTTACAAAAGGTATTTATACTCACTTGAGTTGGTTTTTTACTTTGGTTGGGAAAAAAGGGTTAATGCGAATAACGTAAGATGGAAACGCATTTGCTGAATAAATTCCTCCCAGTGCAGCAAAAACTTCGGACTAACCAGCGAACTGATCTCATTTCATGGCATCTGGAATATTATGGTCAAATCCCTGAGCAAAGTCTGCTCAGTCTGCCAATTGTCTTTCACGACTGGGTTCCCAAACAGCAGGCATCCGTCTCAGAAAGCAATGACCGCATTGTGATGACTCTAAACGTATTTTAAATAGACTGAATCATTTAGTGAAAGAACGCACTCAAATGCGCATTCACTAGTCTAGATTTAATGAGTGCAGGTGTGTTTTGAATGGTTTTTGCAAAATACTCGATGTTAAATTGCATATCGTTAAAACAACAATTACGATATTATACAGACAATATAAATTGCACAACCCTAGTGCCAGTATATCAGGAAGTGATGGTTTTGTTCTCTTTGACTCGTTGGATGGAAACTGTGTTCAATTGCAAATGCTTTATGCGATATTCTAATTTTGTACATAAGTTAAATTTGCAACTTTGGATGAAAAACGCGGCTAATGACAGACAGGAACGCTTCTGAGTAGAAACATAATTATATCAGCTAACGTAAAAACGGCCATTTGTAAACTGCACAGTTTAAATTTTAGTGATCATTTTATTAAATACATTTAATTAGGTAATTGATCATTACATAACATTTTTGTTTTGGGTTTTTAAATTTTGGTTTCTGAAAAAAATTCATTTGGTACATCCAGTGGTGGAAATGGGCAAAATTCACTGGCGGGGGGTTTGGGGTTTAATTAAATACATTGGATGACTTTTCGGGACACTTTATAGTCTAAAATTACATTTATTTACAACTTATTTAATATTTTCTCAAAACCTTCTTGTATAGAAAAATAAGCAATTCCGGCCAAATTAAAGATCGGTTATGTTTATACATTTGCAAGTTATAATGTAAGAATCATTAATGACCCCCCATGTTTGATAAAATAAGACTGATCAGTGAAATTAAAGAAATGTAAAAAATTAAAATAAACAGAATGATTGTGTCTCTAACTGGTCTGCTTAGCTAAAAACACTTCTTTTACAGGCACAGTATTGCAAGATTTGTAGATTAGCTATATTTAATAGTTAACACCTTGCAAAAACCTTTTTGAATGGGTCATTGAATCATCGACTCGCTAGATTTGTTCAAAACCAAAGATTCACGGTGAGACTAGATTTGCAGCGGCTCAACAGTGTTCCTAAAATGTAAGTCACTTTTGTATTAAAAAAACATTATAAAACTCTTAAATAAACTTTCATTTTTGCAAACTTGCTCTCCAAGTTTGATGCATTTTAATGCATACAGCTCTCTACAGCATACACTCAATCTATTTCCAGCCCTGGGTACATCACTACTAATATCGACTGGATATGCATTATTTTGGTCTGATGGTGTACAAGTTAATAGACACATTCAGTCACACACACACACACAGAAAAAGAGACGGTGCGGGACAGCTGTGGGGTTACTGACTGGAAGGAAGGGGGTCTGGAGTCTCCGATGCCTCCTGTCCTCTCCAGCGGGGGCGGCAGATCGGCCTGAGAGTCTGCACACACTGAACCGCCGTCAGAGCCATGAGAGCCGTCTGCAGACACCAGCTGTACAGACACACACAGACAGAAACAATGGAATTAGCTTATCTACAGCAAAGGAAATGATGCTCTATCCACAGCATCGACAATGTCTCATGCTAACATACCACTATATATACAACCGTTCAAAGGTTTGGGTTCTGTAAAGAAAAGTCGCTTAACAAAGCTGTACTTATTTCATTAAACACACAGTAAACGCAGTAGTACTGCGAAATATTATTGCAATTCACAATATCTAATTGAATGTATTTTAAAATCAACTGTAATTTTTTTCAAATCAATTGTTTAAATTCACAATTTTCGATCATTTTTAGCATCATTACTTCAGTCTCAGCGTCAAGTGGTCCTTCAGAAATCATTCAAATATCCAGATTTTCTGTTCAACAAACATTTCTGATTATTACCAATGTTAACAACAGTTGTGCTGCTTCAGGATTCTTTGATGAATAGAGCGTTCAAAAGAACACAATTTTGTAACATAAAAACATCTTAAGTGGGACTTTTGATGTCATGCACTGAATTAAAGAAAAAGAAAGAAAAGCCCATTCTTCTAAACAGTAGTGCATGATAGATATCTAAGCTTTGTGTCTAACAGTTAATGCAACTGATTTCCCATTGTCCAAGTATTGCTGTAGTCTATAGAACTGAACTCTCAATCAAAAGCATACTGTTCGCTTCGTTTTCTCCATGTTTTAAAACCGACTGAGATCTGAGGGCACAGGGGGCATGTCATAGTTTAGGAGGGGAATAAATGAATCAGAATGCCATGAACCCTATAATAATGATCATTAGGAGCGTCTTGGAAAGAGAGCTTTCACATGCCTGCTGGAGAAACAGAGAGCCTCTTATTCGACCACATCCGCTCGGATACGTCCTGAGACACTGGCCACAATGTGCTGCATTGGAGTCCCAACACCACCCTAAATCTGTCTGATTGAATCTTCTCATTATGGCTGGGGTATTTCAGGAGTGTTTTTCATCCACCCTGTGACTTCACTTAGATAATCCAATCACAGTCGGCAAGAAAGGAGACAATGTGCTTTAAGAGCACAGAGAATAAGCACCTTGGGTGATACTTATTACATTTTTTTCTTTTCATTTTTCTTAAACATTATTTCCAGAATAGTTAAGAGAAATAAGCTACATGAGCTATCTGAAGGAACAGCTTAAATAAAAGTGCCACTAATACGCTAAATATATATAAATCAATAAATATAAAACACATAATAACATAAATAAATAAACGCATCTGATTCTTCCTTGTAGGATGGTACATGCAAAAAACGTATAGTATCTGAAATGCTTTTTAAAAAACATTTATTTTTATAATATTAATAACATATTACTATTAACATATTTTATTGCATAAAATAATAAACTTAAAGGGATGCATAATTGTGAGTTATGCATGAATCAAAAAGGAAATAGATCTTTGCCAAAGTACTAATAAACTGAAGGTCTTTTAAATACACAATAACCTGATTAATGAATCAGTCTCATGCACTTTACACTAAATACTGCCTTTTCCACAGATGTATTTAATCATGTTTAGAACTGTAATTGTTTCATAATGAACAGATTCATGCTGATTCGAAACTATTATAATAAATGCATTTGAAAAAAATACTTAAATTAACCAAACAGATGCAAACTATGAGATGATTTTTTGGAGTAAATAATTCTAATCTTGTTTATTTATGTTTATGTTATGTTAAATAGTTTATTCATTTAAAACTGTGTGAACTGAAATTTGACACGCAATACAAAATATAAATCTTAAAAATAAGATTTTATTTGTCACATGCACGATTATATAGAGAATATACAACCAGTAGTGAAGTGTTAGTCGTTTCTGCTCCATGAACACTGCAAACTGTGGCGACCCTTTCGGGTTGTCCTTGTTGGGTTGTGGAAGTGTGTCTGTGTGTTTGCAGGTGTACGGTTGACTGATGCATGATTGGGAGCACCAGTGTTTTGTAAAACCTTTCCTTGCTTGACGGATGAGTAGGCTCGAGTTTTCGGCCTTCTTTACTTACCCTTCTCCGAGGAAGGTTCCATAATGATTCCTTTTTAGTGATGATGGGTAAATAACTTGAAACGCCAGATGCACTGGTTTCTCCTTATTTGTAGTGACACATTACAACACTTAATTATAGAATATAAACACAGAGGAAATATGAATAAATATAGCTATAGAGAAAATGAAATAAAGAAATTAACTACAAAATCTAATGTGCTTGACAGTACACTGTAGACTTAAGTATTAAGATATGCAGGAATGTACGAGAGAGGAATGTATATGTATTTATGTATTTGAGAAAGAAATGAGGGCAAAAGGGCATCCGTATCTTTTAGAACTTATTTGTTGTGTGTGTATTTTCACATTTCTACATGTAAGCAGTGTAAATGGAACCAAAGCAAATCTCACTTTATGTCAGCTTTCGATCCACAATAAATTGCTGGCAACGGAAGTTGATATATTTGAGAATTTCCGGGTAGCAGATTTAGATGGAATGACATTAGATCTAATTCTAACTGATGGATACCAGATATCAAATTGAATTTAGTGTTTTACAGTAATAAACAGCTAAAAACGATGCACTAGATGGCGCTCCAGCACACTTGCCTTGCTTTTTTAAAACCTTAGAGCTCTTTGACAGACAGAGCCAAGTCCCTCCCCGCCCGACAGCCTCCACAGACTCAGCTCTGCCGATGTGAACCTGAAACGGGGGCAGAAAGAGGACGTGCATATTTCCCCAGCCCCAGGTTCCTGCCTCTCCTGGCCGCTGCATTGGAAAAGCGCATCTGAAGATGGCAGGGAGTAAAGCTGCGATAAAGAGCACACCTTGTGCTTCTCTGTGAAACGGGAGATTTGAGAGACGGGAATCTGGCTGCATGCGTGTGTGTGTGTGTGTGTGTGTGTGTGCTCAAATCAATGTGAAGGAATAGTTTGTGTTTCTCTTGGCTGAAAAGAAAAACAGGGTGTGTATGTGTGTGTTTGGAAAAGAGTCGATCACAGGGAGGTGACGTGAGTCTGTAGAACAAAAATAATAGGGAATGTGAGAGTGTGTTACTTACATGTGCATTCATCTATAAATTATACAGAAGAACGTAAGTGCATTGAAATTGTGAGCAAGTGCAAGTGTGTGTGTGTACAGGTGTACGTTTCTTGCTTTAAATGCAAAATTAAATAGTGTTTAAAACCTATTTCATTAATGTGATGTATTTCAGCACATCAACATGAAGAAACTATAGTGCATATTAAATGTTTTTATCTTCTTATGTAGCATTTACATTAAATACATCTCTACATATAATTTCATGTCTTTAATTGTTTCAAATACATTTGTAAAGACGGAGCTGCAGATTATATAGGCTACATATAAAATATATTTACATTTTTTTATTTTTTTATTACAGAATGTTAGTCAACACATCAAAATGACTACTTTTAAAACAAGATGACAGATAGTGTAAAATGTACTTTAAAGTAAAACATTTAATGGCAAGTTTATTTTTTATTTTTAAAAATATATAGTGAACTCCATTTTAGTGTTCTTTTGTTTTATTGATATATTTTTTGCAAGAGCAGTATTTTTTAAATACAGAATTTTAATTTTAGACATTAAGTACGCTGCAATATAATTATTTGCACTTCTTTTTCACAAGAGTGCTGTAAACAACCGACATATGTACAGAATGGGAATAAAACTCTTAGCTGCAGTGTGAACCCAATATAATCAGGAATGTGTGTTAAGAAAGTAAAAAGGGTCACTTTTCATGTCATGTTGAAACTGGGCTAACCAGCATTGACATGAACACAAGCACACAGCAGACAAACACCCCCAATGCCAAAAAACCTAAACCCGAGAGTCAAAACACAATTGCATCCACCTGATGTCTACAGTAGTGGCCGGATTCCACTCAAAAGACCTAGGTGTCCCTAGAACGTGTCTGTGAAGTTTCAGCTCAAAATACTCCACAGATCATTTATCACATCGTTTGGAAAATTTTGAGTGGAAGCAGAAACATGCTGTTTCCGTGCCTGTCTCTTTAAATGCAAATGAGCTGCTGCTCCCCGCCCCCTTCCCAGTATAGGGTTGTGACTAAAAACCACCTGTTTGGGTTCTGATCATCATGTTTATTACTGCAGCATGTTTGTATCACGTTGGTACAGGTATGTATTGCAGAGTTTTTATTATGCTATGTTAGGGGTGGGCAATATAACCACAATCTTCTATCACGGTAGAAGCAATATTTTACCTCGATAACGATATATATCACAATATAGCAATTTGTTACCAGCATAGTTCAACAATTCTGTGTTTCCCGAAAGCATAGTTCAAACGAACATTCGCAGTCAACGTCACAAACGCTTGTGGTTTGCTTCACGTCGTAGAAGCATAGTTTCTGGTTAGTAAGATATATGGGCTTTAATAAATATGCTCTGGGCACAAGAAGCAAACTAACATTATTTTCCATTCTATCAGAATATAAAAAGCATTTTTGCGCGTCCATTCTAAACGCTGTTTTTTTTCATGCACAAAAAAGGCTAAGGGAACCTCGGAGTGTGACGTATGAGGGAACCCGTGATGATTCAAAGATCAAATAAAGCAAAATGACCGTGAACAAAAATAATAAATTAGTCAGTATGTGTCCTGTTCAATACAGCAGCATCTTGGAGATCTCTAATCAGTTTAATAGCAGAAGGTATATCTTCACCACATGCGTGTGACGTCATTAACAATGGCCCTGTGTTGTTGAACTAACGTGGTTCAAACGACGGAGACGTTAGTTCGTTTCCAAAACAATGCATCGTACTATGGTGGTTTATCAGCGAGTTACATCGTTGTTCGGGAAACGCGCCCCTGAGCTTTTAATCGTGAGTTACTGAGTAAACCCACTAAATTAGAAAACTCGTACATACGAAAGCTGTATATTTAAAGACAACATTCAAAAGTGTCAGTTTACAAATCGTGCAGGATGTTAAAATTGTTAAAACACTCTGCATCCAGTTGTGTGAACTTGAATTTGACTTTATTAATAATGAAAAGGAATAAAAGCTGCGGGGAGTTTTACTGCCTCTAGTATTCAATTCAACTGGAAACTGCAGCGATTCGTATGTATAGGTACATATTTTCAGTTTTGCAGAAATGTATGAAAAGGCATGTGTTTGATGTGTTTGCTAGAGTTTCATGACAGAACTTTGGATATCTGGAAGTGACCATCGTAAAAATACACAGCAAACTGCCATGTGGTAGAGCCTTTTGTGAAAAGATTTGAATGTTTTTGAAAAAGGAACCATCTCCGTCTCGCAGTGGCCTTCGAGGAGCTTTAAAAATGACTGTTAGGAATTTGCACGGAGGAGGAGCAGATGTTTGCTAACCGCTAAACACTCGCGCTCAATTTAACGCATCCAAACACACACTCACGCCTGACTGACGGATCTCTGAGCTCCCTCACACCTGGGCTTCCTAATCAAACCTTTACCGGAAACATTGAGATGCAGGGCCCAGGTTAATGAAGCACAAGCAGGAGAAATGAGATGAGGGAAGATCTGTAGGTATGTGTGTAACTCACCCATGACACAACACGTCCGTTGAAACACGGTAGTTTAGCGTTGTCATCAGATATCTCCTCCTTTACCACCCTGGAAAGATATAATGACACAACAGGTCTATTAAAATGTTTCACCAGAAGTTGAGTTTGCCTCAAAATATAACAGAAAGCACAGCGGTCTGTTGTCACGGATAATAAAATCCTCTTTAATTTGATTTTGCTTAATCACTTAACCCAATTATATGTTTTTGTTTCAGAGCGACTATAACAGGAATACACAAAGAAACCGGACTAAAGAAAATCTAAGTTCTGCTTTTGCAGAGATCTAGCTGGTTGCTAGGTTGCAATTGCAATTACGCAAAAGACGCCATAGTAAAAGTGACGCTTGACTTAGCAAATACTCCCAAATACGTAAAGCCACAATGATCAGCTCCGTTCGGAAACGGCCCCTCACGAGCGCACAGGTTAATTTAGACTCCCATAAAAATCCCTCCCCCTTTCCCAGCTGCTCCTTAAAAAGGTGCTGACCCCTCTGACTCCGGTTGCCATGGAAACCTTTGTCAAAAAGGAAGAGGGTGAAAGACAGCTGGCTGGAGAAGCACGTGAGGTTTGCAGAAATACACCACGTGAGCTATTAATAATAAAAAAACTATCGAGTGATCACGATTGCATTCATGCAATATAAATCAAATACCAGGCATCTATCTTTAATCACACACCAAAACAGCGGTGACGAAACAGCTGCTATGCTATAGAACAACAGCAATAATGCAATAAGCATCTCTAGAAGTGAGGCCGATGCATAGCCAACGATACCATACATTAAAAACACATACAAAACAGCCACCGATACGTCAGCACTATTACAATGTAGTGCAAACCACTTTCAATTCTATTCAGCAAAACATGATGCAATGCAAAGTCATCTTAATCTATATTTCCTGTCACTCTCAGGACCTGCCTCGGTCTCTGTAGGATTGTGATATGTCACGTTCACATGAGATATCAATCTATTTGTGACTTTCTAAATAATAAAAGCACTAATCTACTAATAATTATATATAACTACAATCCTGATAGAATCTGATGCACACCTAATGCATCGCATTGTTAACTTTAATGCAGATGCACAGAGCAAGTATGTGAATACTACCATCTCTTTTTCATTTCCATTGGCTTTGTACAGACCATCTGATGCACACTGCATATAAAAACGGCAACATTTGAGAACAATATTCAATCTGGCTTTTGCTTTACTGTTATCTCCTCTAGTGTCGAACTAAATTAATATCAAATGAATTCAAACTGATGTTTATCTTTTTTACATCCACATTTAGGGATTTATTTGTGTCATGCATCATCTCCTTTTCTCTCTCGCTCTCTCTCTTCCTGCCAGATGAAGCTGATCTAATGAAACCCTTCAACAGTGACTGTATCTGCTGAATTCACATCTGTTCAAGTGATGAGTCACATCAAGATCTCATTCCAGCTCTGTGTCCCAATACACTTGTGCCTATATATTGTTCTTGTGCGATACAGCATACAAAAAGGCGATGTCGTTGAGTTTGGTGGACACCTCAGAATCTAAACGTTCTTCTGTGCCAAATCGATGATGCCAAAAATGACATCTAATTAGGCATTTTGAAAAGAGAGTATTTGTGTATGTGCATATTTTATCCCACAGTATGCAGACTCTGGCATGAGCCTGATGATTGACAGCTCTCAGTGAATTCCAGTCTCAGCACTTTGTTGCTTTTAGTGAGTGGATTTCACATTGTTCCACAACACAGACTCTAATCCTGCTTGGGCTATGCAATAAAAACTCAGCAGGGATGGTGACATAAGAGGCTCAGAGAGCAGCTCTACTTCTCCTTTCTCATTCTGTTTTTCTCCTCTGCTCTCCTCATTCTTTGGCAGCATGAGGTCCCAGCTTCATCTGAAATCTGCAGTTTGGATAACAGCAGAAACTCTGCTCAGATATAAGGTATATTTTAACTTGAATGAACAGTTCAGCCAGAGATAATAGTTCTGCTGTCAATTTGTCAATGTGTGGTTCCAACCCTGTATGACAAACCTAGCATGGGTCACAAAAAGTAAACTAAAATGTTGTACTGAATCATATAGTGACCAGGTTAAGATACAAAAATATAACACAGTAACAAAAAAAAACAGTAAAAGTGCTGTACAGTAACTGAAGTACCATATTGTGATGTGCATCTGAGTGCAACAGTTTTTTTGGAGCATGATGGACTGGTTCTGTGTGTCAGTTGTTGATTGGATGTTGAGAGGTGGGTGTGACACTCAAAATTTCATTTTTACTCGATATATATCGATATATATGTATGTATAAGAGATGTTATCAAACAATTAATTGCATCCAAACTCATTTTTTTACATCATATATGTGTGTACTGTGTATAAATACACACACACACGCATGCACATATTTTAGAAAAAATATGTTTAAATATATTTTTTTATAATTTATATGAATTTAAAAATAGATATGCAAATATTTTTCAACTGTATGTATGTGTATTTATATATACGTAATAAATATACACAGAACACACACATGTATTATGCAAACAAAAACTTTTATTTTGGATGCGATCAATCAATATGTACGTATGCATGTTTGTGCATGTGTAATTTTTATTTAATCATTTTTTTAGTATTATAAGACTAATTAATTATTTTGTAAAACAAATAAATAAATAAAGGGCAATAATATTATTAATAATTTATTAAACTTTAAACATTACAATACAAAAAAATACAAGTTAAAAATGAAACGCATGCTGGTGTATTGTTCAGAAATAAGATCTATAAAATGCATTTAGAAAATAGATTGGATACATTTTTTATTTCATGTCGACTTATATCTCAAAGCTACCGTTAAGGAATGAGATGGCAGTATTAGCAAAATCATTCATTTTATACTATGGGTACAGTCTATACTGTACATTACCATAATACAATATATTAAAATAAGATGACTGAATGAGTCATATGTGGATACATTTATGATAGATTTTTGAAGCAGTCAATTTGTACATGATTCTACTATATGTCCTTGTACTTGTGTCAAAGAATTGTGGTGCACTGTATTAAAAACCCCTTTTCTGCTATTGAGATGTGATACAGAAGATTAGGAACAGGTTTTGTAGTATGGGTAGGTTCACATGTGGGTTAATTAGGTTAATTACATGTGTAGCAACACAAGTCAGTTTTTTGTTTCACTTTATTTTACGGTGTCCTTGTTACAGTGTTCTTATAAAGTGAATTCCTAAGTAATATTAACTACATGGACTAGGGTTAGAATGGGGGTTTGTTTTAGGGTAAGTTGCATGAAATTACGCATAATTTCGTAAAAACATGTACACAGCATGAAAATGATTACTTAAGTGTTAGTACATAGTAGTTAAAAACAATTGATTTGTTTTGGAAAAGAGCAGCGTGAACATTTTTCAAAATATCTATTTTTTGTTTATGGGTTTGGAACAACACATTTCTAGTGAACCAACAGCCCTTAAAACGATTGAAATAGTCTCCGCTGGGTGCATAACACATGGATGTCCACATCTCTTCAGATAGATTCAAGGCTTCTGCCTTCCTTCCCCACATAATCATCCAAACTGTCCCTCGTGACTGAGTCGGGTGTGACTGACAGGAAACCTTGGTTTTATTACAACTGTAACAAACACTCGCCTATAGCTTACCATAATCAC
Organism: Enteromius unitaeniatus; assembly: GCA_032359435.1. NCBI lineage: Eukaryota > Metazoa > Chordata > Actinopteri > Cypriniformes > Cyprinidae > Enteromius > Enteromius unitaeniatus. The sequence goes on from JAUMHI010000063.1 coordinate 2,687,219, forward strand.
ATTTAAATATATTTTTCCTATATTTTCTGTCTGCTTTAGCAATAAAACATAAAAGCGCTCCAATACTGGTGCACACAGACCTTCATTAAACTGGCCCAGTGGAACTGGGGCGGTGTGTGCAGATGGCTCGTGTGTGTGTGTGTGTGTGTGGACAGGCCCATTGATTTGTAAGCAGGGCTGATCTCTAATGAAGAGGCCTTCCTTCTTCATAGCCCAAGATGATTAGATTTAGTCTAGAAAACAAGCCTTGAGTCCCACAGAAGATGTGGAGGAAGAGGAAAGAGAGGGAGAAGAAAAAAGAAAAGGTCAATAGATGAGAATTAAAAAGAATGTAAGCAATTCCAAAGTGCTCTATATCCTGTCTTTGGAGACCCAGTCAGTCCAAGTCCTGGGACTGCCAGACGATGAGCCAGTGATGCAATCAAGTCCACCGAGACCCAAAATAACCTGGAAATCAAACACACTAGTACAATATGCTAATACTGTCCAACACACTTGAAGAAGTTCCTCTGAAGGGAGAGGACAAGACAGGAAAATAAAGCAGGGGAAAGTAGGTCAGTCTCCTTTACAGAAACATCACTTCCGTCAGAGAGAACAAGTCGGCCTCTCGCCGCTGCTTACATCTGCCAGACTGACCACTCACACACATTTTATTCAAGACTGAAATTGGACATAAATACCCTGTGCAACTTCACAAACTACGGTCTTGATCTGTCCAACACAAACATTTAATAACGCGATTGGAGAACGTACCAGCTGTGCTGTGCATGAATCAACAGAATACTTGTATACCCCTGGAGAATCGCTGATCTATGAAATTGAATTCCACCAGTGACAAAATGATCAAATGCATAATTTGACAATTTATGTGCAATTTCCCCCTCAACGCACAAATAAACACTGAAGTCTTTGCTTCCACAATGATGAACAAGACTTATGTTTCCTGCACATCCAAAAACTGCCTGTTGTGATTATTGATTAATTGTCTGAGCATGGTTATTGTATCCAATCACAGTTATACTTCTAAATTTCAAAATCACATTTTGTCAAGTAGGTAAGAAACATGGTCAAAGGAGGCATGGTATGGGAGTCATAATCAGGGTTAGTTAACTAACTAACTAACTAACCAAAAATACAATAATAGAAAAAATGATTTTTCAAATCATTATATACAATTCCATATAAAATAATAATAATCAATTCATGCTTGTGAAAGGCCTTGTGTTCTATACACTTGAAAAGCATTTAATTTTGTCTTTCTATAATTCTTTTTAAGTATCAGGATAAATAAAACCGAAATAATTACAATCGAAAATGCACGTTTTCTCCCACTGCTACAACTCTTAATTTCATACACTGTTCCAAATAAACTGAAATACTGAACGTACTTATATCCTGGTCGATGCATGCCATGAAATATACCTCAAATCCGCTGAATCCCCATCTATTACTGTTTCACCAGTGAGAGGCTTTCCTCTAGTAGCATCCTCCATCTGTTTGTGAAACCTGCGTGTGTGTTTGTACTATAGTGGTCATCATGATGCTAATGGCCTTACTGGCCCTGCAGCTGTTATGAGAGAGGCCCAAGAGAGAAGCACACACACACACACTACCAACACTAAATGTACACAAGGTCTATCTGACCAAAAACTTAGTGATCCATTTAATCAGCGCACCACCTGACAAGATCTCTATTCTCAACGGCACCTTCTTAAAGAGCAGTTATTCATATATTCGATCAGAACAAGTACATGAAACTGAATCTCACTGCTTCCCTGAAACTGATGACACATCTGCAGTGAGCTCAGCTCCATCATGCTCTCATGCTACATCACAACGCCACACTCCTGCCGCCGGATGAAGTTCCAGTGTAGTGTGTTTTAATAATGAGTGTGTGAACTATCAGACTCACTGATAAACACATATAACCTCAAATAATGTCTTCTAGTCAGCATGACAAAATACCAAGTCACACAACAACTGTTCTTATAATGATAACTATAGTAAAGTCATATTTATGTACGGCTATCAATGAAAATAATTGAGTGCCTTCATTTTTAGTCCAGGGGATATTCTAATACTCTGATATTCTAAACTAAATCAGCATGGCTCATGAATATTAATTAGGTAATATATTGTTTGGCCAGCAGTCATCTTCACTGAGTGCTCGGACTAATGGTGTCTTCGAGTCATGAAGTTCATATTTACGAGATGGGAAATCATAATCACGCCACCAGGCACATTAAGTCACTGTAGCTTTTCCACCACAAACTCTATATCAAATCACACATTTTTATCTTACTATTCAATTCATAAAGGTGCTGTGAATTTAATCATTATATACTCTATCATAATTGTACTAATATTTTGCATATAGGTAAATTCATTGTAAATGTCAACAGTCAAAATTACAGTCAACCCTGAGACTAAATATAGAAAGATCCTATATATTGTGTCCATATAAGTGATGATGGTCATACTTTATTTGGGGGTGAGTTCTCACTGTTAACTAACTATAAACTACTACTTTTGTTTTGTAAACCTCTAATTTGCTGCTTGTTCATATAGTTGTCAGGTGTAGGTATGGGGTAAATTAAAATATTGTCACGCAGAAAATGGCATTAATATATTCTTTATAAGCACTAAAAAAGAACTACTATGGTAGTAATAAGCAAACTAATAAGCAACAAGTTAATAGTGAGAATTGAACATTAAAGTAAAGCGCTACCTAAATAATATTTAACATTTTTATGAGCTTTTCCCCAAAAAGCAAGTGTATGGCTCAGTGCTGGTGAGACCGGATCTGTCTATAGAACAATTGGTAACACTTTATTTTAGGGTCTCTTAACCAGTGGCTTATTATTAGCATGCATATTACTAGAATAACACCTATTTATTAGTAGCAATTAAGCACTTATTATACAAGACATTATTCTACATCCCTAATCCCACCCAACTTAAAAACTACCCCATTAACTATTAATAAGCAGCGATTTTGGAGTTCATTGAGGGAAAAGTTGTAGTTTCTAATGAATAAGTGTCTAAAAAGAAGGGGCAAAGGTTATTGGAGTATGTTTTACAACTTACAAGAAAATACCGTTGTGGTTTTTCTGCTTTAAAAGTTCACATTTGACACTTGCTTTATCGTATTATATCAATTTACCAGCAATTTGTGAGTGAAAACTGTTCATAATTTTTTCACAAATTATCAGATCGCCCTACAATCTGTGAATTATCATAATGTGTCAAATGTGTTAAATAGTCTTCTCACAAGCCAAGTGTGTAAAATAAACTGCAGGACTCATACGCTGACGTTTTTTTGTCATAAAGTAGGTTCAAATCTAATCATAAAGTACGTCCTGTGATGTACAAACTTAACACTAGTCTTTCACTTAGTTTACCTGCTGTTCCAGGTCACTGAGACGAATTCAGCTGATGTTTTGATTTAAAATCACATGCAGCGTAATGGGCACGGATCAAGCGGGCCTGTTTTGCATCATGGCATGGCAGTGGAGAGTCTGGAAGTGATTATGCCACAGGGTACGGAACAATGGCTGGCTGTTTCACCTTGATGAGCTGGTTTGGACAGTACGCTGATGCAAACAAGCGACGTGGACAGAAAAAGTGTGTTAGGAGCGTCTTGTTTTGCAGGTGGTGGACGGGACTGTGTGCGCAGAGGTTTGTGTAGCTTGGCATCTAAAGGAGAACCTTGTGGCATGCCAAGAAAAGCAAACAAAAAGCAGATCGCATGGACTTGAATTTCGCAACATGACACTGTTCTTTGTGGCTTAACAGTGACTGTGGAAATCTGCTCAGAGGATCAGTGAGCATGATTCCCGAGCGGTCCGGTGTTTCCAAGTCAGCATTCCAGACCTCAGCCGCATGCGTTGGGAGTGCAGCGCTACTGGGGGTGGTGACGGAGCAAAGCCACTGCTTAACTCCTACATCTAGATACGCAGCCTGCTGCTTTACAAACACACGCTTTTGAAACGCTGTGTAAATATTGACAGGCCCACAATTTTGACCACTACTTCTATGGTCATCAGCTATTAGATTAAAATGATTTGAAATAATCGTTACTTGACAGCCTAAACGTCTCGACAGATAAGTGTCTGTGACGTTTATTTTCTTGTATATCGACTTTTCCAGGCCTGAAAATCACAATTTTAAACTTAGACTGTGGGAACCCTGAATGTGTAACAGCTCTGGAGTTAGGCCAGATATACAGTAATGAATTGGTTTTATTGTTTAGTAGAGCTGTGTGTAAATCATGAGCAAATCGGAAAGGTGCCTGCGGTTAAATATGATAATAAGAGTCTGATTATTTCAAAACCAAGGTCAGCTCTCACGAGTAAGATTTACAAACTTTGTTAATTTCTGGTAAACAAAATGTCAAAATCCTCAATTTGTGGAAATCACAATTTTAAAATGCCTTGATATTTCCATGATTGTGGGAGCACTGCATGGGTAACAGGCCTTCAGGTTGGACAAATAAACAAGAACGACTTGATTTTATTGTTTGCAGTACAGCTGGTTAAAAATGTGTAAATTGGGTGCAAATCAGACACTGTTTCCAAAGTTATAATTAATAATTATAGTTATTATCTCTCTCAAAATGTGAAAACCTGAATCCCTGTACCATGGTCCAATGTCTTCTCCAGACTATAGGAGATGTTTTTTGTTCGTGTGTGTGTGTGTTTAATAAGCATCGTACTCCCAAAGAGTGGTAAATATAATAAAAGCTATAAAAAATCATCTTCACAATAGAATTTCCCATGGAAAGCAAATAAACACCATGATATTTGTGGGAGTCCTGATTCACTGGTGAAAGTGACATGTTTTTTCAATCACACTTTACATTGCAGTGTTCATGTCACGGTGCAGCTACATGAGTAAGCAATGAGCACCAATACTGTATAATTACATCTTGTTATTGCTATTGTAATCATTATTTTAACATGAAACATGGGCACTGTCTGGTTTATGGTTTCCCACCGGATCAGTCACTGAACTAAAGCTGGTCTTTTCCTTTAGAAAATGCAAAATACATCAGACTTTGAACCTCAAATAACATAAAGCCTCCTCCCATTAACACTGACCACAGGCTAGAATATACCCTGACCACCTTTTATACAACAGACGCGTTTGTGTGCTTGAAATGTTACCTGTTTGTACATATAGCATGACCTGGAAACAATACAGTAAAGCTCAGATTTCTGAGGTTGTGTGAGAGAAACCGACGGGGTGTTAATAAGTAAATAAACACAGGAACAGCGGGCGATACAAATACAAAGGGTTTGATTGTCTTTTAACGAGCCTTACCCGAAATCATCGTCCATGGATTTGAAGAAAAATTTGTAGTTGGGTTTATTAAGGACATTTTTGAAGTCTGCGAGCGTGACGTTTTCAGCAGGAATGGGTATTTTGATGAGGTAGGGAGTCTCCTGCTCGTCGAGGTGATAGATGATCTTGGTCTCCGCCATGGCGGGCCGCTGCTGAGGGACAGGCCGCACGCATCAGCCCCAGAGCGGCTCTCGCTTCCCGATTCCACCGCGCCTCTGTCCGGTCAACCTCTGCGCTCTCTCTTCAGTCAGCGACGATAAAACCCACCAACAGTGTATCCTTGCGCTCGTACGCAATATGGATCTATCTAATAGTGCAATATATCAGTATAATAGCATCATTTCTTTCCAAAACGTATCATGCAGGTCGGTCTTTTCTGGGCTCCCTATGATTACTGTTGCTTTTTCCTCTTCTCTGTCCTTTGGAAACAACTGTCGGACGATGTGAGATAGCCCCTCCTATCGATCCACCACTGCGCTCCCTCTACAGGACGAGCTATAAAATATAGCGCTGATGGGCTTGAGCTGCTTGGTTATACATTTACTCGTTTGATCTCAGGATAGGGGGAAAGACGCATCTCAGGCACGCGAGAATGGTGCATGTTAATCCCTAAATAGCACGCGACCTTTCTGACTGCATGCACTGAATGGATTATTAAGAATGATTTTCAGCGTCGTTAAATGTTTTGGGGGGGTTTGTGAGATAGTAACCCAACAAACTTGCATCTAATTGCTGTAACTTACCTGAGGAGGCAGGTAGCGGGGATTGATTAGTTCGCCGATAGCGTCCTCTAGTGGAGGAACCGGCTCCGGTACAGCTGTTTTTGGGGGGTTTTTGGAAAGCTGTATCAAAGTTGGCATGCCTTTGATGGGGTAAAACAGGACAGGATTGGGATTTATTGTCAGCTTTGGAGTTTCATGCACACTTTAGAAAATAAGAGACAGAATAAGGGAAGCTCAAATCATGCCATATGTCTGCCTAAAAAGTTCAGAAACAATCACATTTGTTTTGCTTATGTACAATTATTATGACCATAAATTGAATGTCATACAAATAAAAGAGTAAATTGTACCACTCAAGAATTGTGACTGCTTTAGTAGTGTGGTCATTTAGGAGGTGAAAATACTTTGAAATTGCATTCATAAATTGCATGAAATTTTATTGAAAGTCTATAACAGGGCTATACAGTAAGTTTAATTTGAGGGCTGGATTAACAAATTGAAATTTTGAAGGGGGTGTAGATGGCCTATAAAATTAGAATTTTTTTTTTTTGCATATTCTGCAATAACATCTACTAACATTATCAACGCCAACATCTATAAAAGGCTTATATTAGTACTCTTTGTGAATCAATTAAAATAATTGCTCACATATTTTCCTGTAATTAACTGCATATTTATATTGTCATAATTTCACACTGAACCTCCAAATTTATGTAGAAACAATCTTAAAATGGTATATTTTAAATATGTGTTTAATAGCTTAAAATTGTATAAATAAGTAGCAGCTACTTATAAAAGGTGCCATTAAACACATAAAAGTGCTTTATTGAATCAATAAAGCATTTTTTAAACAATGGCACTTAAACATTTTTTTACTAAAAGTTTATATGAATGAATGAAAATGCATATTTTTCAATATAAGTCAACTTAAAGGAACACTCCACTGAATAGGCTCATTGTCCATTTACCCTAGGGTTAAACAATTGAGTTTTACCATTTTTTTAATTCATTTTCACTATTAACAATTTTTTATTAATATTGTTTTAGTATTAATGGTATTCTATATTTTTGATTATTACAATGCATTTACATTTTAATGAAAAGCTCCCCCTTGTAAAACACTGTATTTAGTCAATGTTTTTAGGTAGCTGAACTATAACATATATTAATATATCATTCATTTACAAGAATTGTGTTGATATATATCGTCTATAACTAAACGTTTTTACGTCAATTTCACGCTTCCGACGCCAAATAGCCCCTCCCATTTTCATAATTGACGAGCTTACAGTTAACTAGTTAATGTACTGAAGCTTGCAGTCCATTGATTTTAATTAACTGGACATTTAACTGAAGACAATGATCATAAAGAGACTGAGGCATTAACCCTGACAAAGTATAGAGGATGAGAATGATTTAAGGGCAACAGTTCTTCTTTAAAATACAGGCATCTTGCTGACAAAAGGTAAGGATTGTTTTTATTGCTTTATTGAAATGAGTATATTTCCTAATACTCAAAGTAAAAGTTACTTTTGCCTATTATAGTCTTCACCTATAATTTTTGCATATTAACCACAAATAATGATTTCCTACCGCGGTAAAACCAATGTTATGTAGTTTCCTAAAAGAGTGTTGTTTGTAATGGTAAAGTAATTATACTACAAATGCGTAATTACGCAAATATACGTAATTGTTCTTTCCTCAGTCTCACAGTTGCACCTTCAAAAAACCCCATGATAAATTTCTAACAATGGGCTGAAGGGGTCACGTGGCTGAAACCACATATCAAAGCACATACAGACAGGATCAGTAACACATTTACTCATTAAGGCAGACAACATTAGATGAGGGTGGAAAACAACCCCTTTTATTGTTGGCTGTGCAGTGTTTAAGCCTTCAATCAACAAAGCTATGATTCTACAAGTTAGAGAAACCTGCTGATGAGTGTCTGCCACGTACGCAAGAAAGTAAAATCCAAGGTTGATTCCTCAGACACAACACATAAAGTGCTCTCTGATGTCTTTATTATCTGTAAAACTGAACCTGTCTTCCACTGTGCTTCTAGTTAAGGCCACTGATGATCAGCTTGGACCCATCCACCTATAACCCCACCCTGAACACCCATCAAACTCGCTGCATTCTCACAAATCATGATCTGTTACCTTCTCTTCAGCATATGCTAATTTAAGGGAAATTTGCCAATCATAAAATAAAAAATGGAGTTAAAGAAATGCATTGGTTTCAAAAAAAAAAAAAAAAAAAAAAATCACCACAGCATCTCAATTCCTGAAAACAACCTTTCACACAATGCAAGTAGGACAATAGTTACTAATGTCACCCTAGTATGGCTCAAATAACAAATTCAGGCTGTTCATCTGAACAGGAGTGTTGAAAAAACACCCACAGTGTTAAAAGGTTTGAAAGGCACTAACATGGCTCCACTTCTTCCGTCTTGATATACCTGAGACTTAATGTTGAGTGGTTAGCACCAGGAAAGAAAAGCTTGAGAAAGACAGATTCCAGTTCAAACAAACAGAAAACCATGTATTCGTCACTGAAAAGCTGAGAGTGCGTTGGTTCTGCAGGATCTTCATTAGGCCATGATCAGACTACAGGCTGTGTGCAGTCACGCCAGTTTTCAAACACTGTCCAGGAAGGCGATTAGTCAGGGATTGGTCCTCCTCAGAATACCTCTGTGTAGCCAGCAAAAAACCAAAAAACAAAAAGAGTCTCTTGTGAAGTCCTTCGATTGATTTCTAAGAGATGATGTGCACAGGCTGGAGGAACTTATGCAAAACGGCCACAGAAATAAACAGATACACGTCCACACACTCATAAAGGTAATGGCTAACAGATGGCAACCAGTATCCTTGATACTGACATACCCCTATCCATATGGGCACACACACACACACACACAGGTGATGGCATAATAACCATCGCAAACATTTGTCCTCCACTTTGTTCCACAGCCCTGAGCAGCTTTATGTTTAGCTTATGAAAATCAGTGTCTGCCTTTATAAATAGACATCCCAGTGTTGGTGAGAGTGTGTACACCCATCAGCGCTGGCCTCCCACCATGCATTGCATTGCTACGGTCCATAGGAGTTCAATTCCTGTCCTGGCTTTTCGCCTCGAACCTTCTCCACAGCAGTTTTGAACTCATGCGGACACATTGACGTCTCGCAGGGCGATGGTCCCGTTGGCCGGCGGGTCTGTGGGTGACGAAGGAGCAGAGGGTGGTGATGTGAGTAGAGATGGAGCCGTGCTGGTGTTGAGGGCGCTGCTTTGGAACAGTATCTGCTGAAGTGTCCTGCGTAGATTTGGGTGCAAACGGGCCTGAGTTTGATAAAATACCTCCACAGCAAAACACTTCATCACCCCTCCGCATAGATCCTCGTAAAGGGGCACTGTGTACATCCGTGAGGTCTAGAAAGGAAAAAAGGAAGTGGAAAGTTAATAACGAAGTTAATAAAAAAGATTGACCCCTAGTTCAATCTGTGTGTATATCCACTTTGGAGGTTTATTTGATACATTTCAAATTGTTTGCCATATTGGACAGGTTATGGTGCCATCAGAATTCACTAGGAAGAATCCATTGACTTATTAGAGTCTCTTGGGTTGAAATGTAACCCAACAATACACTTTAGAATATGGTAAACAATACAACATGCTTTCGATGAAGCAAAAGAAAGTGGCCAAACTGGTTGTGATTGAGCACATCTCTTTACAGCTCTGAAAAGAGTCAGTGAGTCAAAGAGTAGCCGACAGTGTTTATAAGAAACACTGGAATGTGGATGCCCTTTAAGGAAACTCAGTTTATACTGAGTGGAGGGGTGAGGGAAAAATAGAGAGCACCAGGCACTAACTCACTGAATTACACGCTTTTAGAAACCAGACTGTCCCTCTCTTAATAGTGTTTGTGCCCTCTAAACACAGGCAAAGACCACACAAAAGGCTCTTACAATCAATATGGAGATGCTCCATTAATCAGTTACAGCCCAAAGGCTCTTAATTCACAAAACTCACATGTTTATGCAAGAAGCTGCGAACTCGGGGCAGATCAGGATAAAAGCTGTTCCGCACAACAATCTGCAGCCAGCGAATCTGGACTTCAGCGTTCATGCCATCCAACATCGCAGAGTAGCAGCTTGACAAAAGACTCATCACCTCTGAAAGGCCAATCACATTACAGGAGAAGAGATGTCAAACACCAAAGCAAAGTGGAATCTAATGTCGACAAACTGCGAAATGGATTCTTTATACCTTGAGGCAGAGGTGAGCGGTCTAGAAGTCGGTCCAGGAAGAGGACGGTTTGAAAGGTGCTCCAGGTGGAGAGGTCAAATGTAGAAATCGCTTGGGGGTCAGGGGCATCCACGCCCCACAGGTCACACAGGTGCTGAACGGGGCCTGTTAGAGCTCTACCCACCGAGAGATCTGGTTCACATAACGGAGGGCCACAGCCATTTAGCCATCGCTCAAATTCCAGACCTGAGCAAGAGGGGAAGGAAGAAGGAGGGGAAGAAGTGTCACATTTCTGTTTATTTAGCCTCCATCTCTAGCGCTGCTAATGTAGCTCTGACCCCTCACTGGGTGTTATGACTGGCTCAACAGGGAAATTCCTAACCGAGGACAAATGTAGCATAGTGAGATGAGTAACTTTAAGTGTCTGTGTGTGTTAATCATCATCTCTGACGGCTGTCGAACTCACCCTCTCGTTGAGCAACGCAGCTCTCTTTCAGCTCAGGGAAGAAGCCAAGGAAAAAGTCCAACAGATCCTGAGCAACTACGCTGCTGAATCTGAACTTCTCAATGTAGGCCTACACAGTGCAGGGTGGACAAACTCAGAAACATCACGTGTGGACTATGCCATAAATGCAAAGAAATTACAATTCATGTACGTTTAGTGAATGTCACGTTTCTCACCTTAAGAAAACTATCAAATCTCTTGATGTCTCCACACAGCTGTGAGAGGTAAGACACAAAGCAGAAGCCTTTCTCATAGGTGAACAGATTCATTAGACTGCTGGGGTTTACACCTTTGGAGAAAGAGAAGGAAAAAAGATAACATGGTACATTGACCCGTGAATAATGGGTTTGACACTTCACAAGGACGTTATAAATATTTAAGCACATTTTCCAGACAAGCTGAACCTTGCAAATGAGGATTTTCCTAACTTCGGTCTTTCTGAAATTGGAGTAACAAGGAATTTTAGATGCATTTACCAAGCAGCTATTTCAGGTGTACAAAAAAAGTCCCAAAGTCTCTTTCAGACACATACAAAAGCTAGTTTATATTGTTAAAAAGGTTGTACCTGGCTCAAATTTGGCCTGCAGCTTACTGACAGGATTGTTGTCTCCAAGAAGACGCATCTGTCTGTGAAGAGCATCTAGACGGAACACAGTCTCAAGACAAGTGAAGGATTCTCCTGAATTAGAAAAATGAAGAGAACTGTAAGGAGAGCATTGTGGGATATCAGCAGGCCTCTGCACACTGCTGGGGCAAATGCAAGCACTCCCATATCACTGGCATCACTCTACACAAGTATGAATCCTTGTGAAATGTATGCATAAACATTTGCAAAAGGCCTGCATGGTGATGTTTCTATGTTTGGATATGTGTGAGGGCGTGTATACCATAAGCCTCTGTGGTAATGCGCCGCTGAGCGTAAGTGGCCAGACCCTCACTGAGCCACATCTCTTCCCAGGTAGCATTGGTGACAGCATTGCCAAACCAGCCATGAGCAATCTCATGGATGACATCAATCAGCAGAAACTCTTGACTCTCCAGTATGGAGGAAATTATGAAAGTAAGACAGGGATTCTCCATGGCAACTATGGGGAATGAAGGAGGAAGGAACACTATATCATACCTGTAAAGGGAAAGATGGGTTAAATGCCCGATTTGAACAAGATTGATGTGTATGAAAAGTACGCAACTGACCTTCCCCATACATAAGGCCCAAAAAGGCCCTCTGCCACATTAAGCCAGCGCTCCACACTGCCACCTAGTTTACTGACCGCACACGTCAGGATGCATGGCTCTGCCCACACACGACTCCTAAAAGCAAATTGTGGCAGAGGTAAAACTATAAACACCAATGAAGGCAATGCATAGGCTATATCTTACAAACCTGAGATAACTGGTGCATAAACCAGCTTAAAAAGCCAGCATTTTCAGGTTAATTAGATAGTACTAGTTTGATTTTGATGTTGCTGATGAACCAACATAGCCATGCTTGTGATTGCAAAAGATAGTTGGTCAACCAAAGTAGCACATTCATGCTGATGCCAATTGATGTGGTTTTGACAACTGGTTAAGCAGCCTATTTGAGACAAACCAGTACACTGGTGTTCTAGATTGTGCATGCTGGTATTAAACTATTCCGCTGTTTTCAATAGGGTTACCTCGGCCCAATGTCTGCATGCTGTAGGTCTCCTGCCACCAGGGCAACCAAGTAGGCAGGGACCGGGTACTCCATGGAGAACTGGAAAACCCTGTCTTGTTTAGAGTATGCGCTTCTTGAGGCACTCATCAACACTGTTACACCCTCTGGTACCTGTAATGCAATAAACATGATCTAAAACCAGAAAACAACACTGAACTGTCGCAGATGTTTTGGTGGATCCAAGCAGCCTAAACTTACCCTGACAGTGGCAGAGTAGGTGCTTTTGACGGCTGGCGTGTCAAAACAGGGAAAAAATGACCGGTTGCAGACTGAGTGACCCTGAGTGAAGACCAACGGACGGGTCTGTCCGCATGTCAGCTCGGCATCCAGCCACCAAATCTGATGAAGGAACCAGGGAACAGTAAGGTGAGGAAGTACCTTTGGCAAATAGATTTTCTGGAAAATAGCTCTGAGCATGCAAACGATTCAGTATAGATTTACATAAGGTTCAGGTTGCATGGTTAATAGATAGGCACTAACGCACTGTCATTTCATGCAGGTGAAACAGTTGTGAACCAAGTTAAGATTTTGATGAAGCTGCAGAAACAACAGAAAACAACCCAGATAGAGGTGAGCAGCTAAAATGCTTGTTTTGTGTGTATATTACGCCTCTAACATCGCGAAGTGTAAGCAGTGCTGACCTTACAGCCTGGGGCCAGTTCTTGACCAGCTCACAGAGCTCTCCCTTTGTGTTACGTTCTCGTGCATAACAACATGTTTTGTATGCATTGCAAACTCATATATTTGGCGTTTAATTCTGCCGACGTCAAGTGTTTGCCGAGGTAAGCTGGCTATTATAGATGAGGCTTTGATCGAAATTGTGATAATGAGCCGTTTTGAAGGATGTTTTGCTTTGCTGGGTTAAAAAAAAGACGTCCAAGAAAAAGCAGTCATGTAATAGCTGGCTAATACTGCCAATTATTATTACTGTAATGAATGATCTGCCACGTAACCCTATAAACAATGCTGAAAAATAACAGCAAAAACAAAACAGCGTGCAAGTGGGTAACGGCTTCTACAGGAAACCGTGTAAATAGCACTAATATTCAACTTCTATATCTAGCCATCTGTAATTGAAAGCTGTTTCACCTTCCAGTAATTACCTCGTGCACTCATAAACATGACCTGGATAACTCTAGTTATCTACTTATGGGGACATGTCACTACACTGAGGTCATTCTTATCAGTGTAGCTCAGAAGCACCGGTACTAATAAATGGGGTGGTCCCGCAAGCATGTTTACAACCGGACCCCTTTAATGTGGCGTAAAAGCGAACGTGGCATAAAGGAGCAGAGCTGGTTATCAACATTAAGGCTCCGCTGCCCGGGATATTTTTAGTGCAAATTGACTCTGTACAATAGTCCTGTGCAACAAAGTTATTATTAGCGTGTATCAGTGGCAATTCATCAGCTGTCACCGTGACCTTACCGCAGGGCCGTCGGTGGTAGTGTAGCGGATGGTGATACGGAAAGCCCGGTGCGGCCGGATCACCGCGGCAGGGAGGCTGATGTTCAGAGAGGAGCCGTAATCGGTGAACGGTTCGATTCGGTAGGTAAGCGACAAAAACACGTCGGGGGCACCGGACGCGCCGGGCACCTTGCAGTCCACGGAATGAATTATTAACGAAGGATGCGTGTCCAGAATGAGCGACTGGACACCGGGCTGGACGGGCGTGAGCTCTAGAACCTGCCATCCCGTCATCCTCTTGACGGCGAAGTTCAGGTGGAGGTCCAGGTGGAAATGTCGGAGTTTGAAGCTGTGGAAGTTGGACGCCGACGCGACGTCCACCAGGCGACAGTGCGCCAGGCTCCGGCCGCCCTCGCAGGACTTGTTACCGGGCACGGTCAGCACTTTCCGACAGCAACACAGCGTCGGCCGCTGCAGCTCGGCCATCGTAAAGTTTGCCGAAGAAATACACGATAACGTGTCGACGGCGTCAAACTTTAAAAGCGGCGATCAGGCGCTGGCGGTCTTCGGGGTCGAGCTCGGCGGAAGACGGATGAACAAGCGATCGAGTTTGTTACATTGTTGCTGGAGTTAAAGGGGCTGGACACTCAGCGGAGGAGGAAACCGATTGAGGATAAAACCACCAGGAAGGCAGTCAAAGGCATTAAAACACAAACACAAGTCTACGTAAAATCCATTAGAGCCGTAGACACGACCGACTTCAGCCCTAAGACCTCCATCTAAAGCAGAATATAACGTTACGTGTGGATGTCCCAGTCCGTCCCAAGATCCCTGTGGGAGAGATCGAGATAAAAAAAAAAAAAAAAACTACCGGTAGGAGAAGAAGCGCATAGTGAAGCCCTGATGAGCTAAGTGTCTCCCTTAGAAAACAGGAAGTAAAAACAGGGGAGGAAATCACTTCGAGACGGGAAAGTTTTCGAGCTGCAGGGGGGCGCTGCGGAGCTCTCAGCTCACAATCAACCAAAATAACACTGACCAGCATCGTGAAAACAGGGCTGGCTCATATTTGTTATGGATTACAATGTAGTTTATATATAGTGCCCACGTTACTATTAGTAGCAGACTCATTCATGTAAAATCCCTGCCTGGGATTGGAAGCCCTGGAATCATGCACCCATATTAAAACTGTGGCGGTTACTAGTAAAACATATTTTTATTCCTGATAAATAGCTACTATTTTCTGCAAATGCATAAAAAATAAAAGCAGCCAGAAGTAAAAGTATATTCACTCGAGATTTGGTAGAGACTTATTAAAAATATGAATGTTTTTAATGATTAACTTTAAGGGAACATCGGATGGTACAACTTTAGGGGGAGTAAAAGGCAGAATTTACATTTTTGGGTGAACAAAATGCTTGTTTTAGACCTCAGTCTTGCAATTGATAATGTTGATGACAATGTAGTCGTTAACAGACTGGAAATGTGGGTGCTTAGATGGTTCAAGCCATGGTTAGCAGGCTTTGTAAACATTTATGAATTTAACTGTGCTGTCATGACACTTGGAGTTTGTTATGTTTCAGTCCTTGAGCCTGGACTATTCAATTTGTATATGCTTCCATAGGAGGCCATAAACAATATTATCACAGCTGTTCAAAGGACACCCAGATCTACCTTGATCTGTTTCCAAATGACAGTCTACCTGTGCCAGGGCATAAATCACATTTACAGCTGGATATTTCAAGTTGAATAAACTAAAAACAAAGGAGCAGTAAATATGTTTGGCAATAGAGATATAATATCAAAGGTGAATGCATACCTTGAGTCCGGAACCTTAGTGTCTTTCTAGAGTATTATTTAAAAAAACTATAAAAGCACCAACTTAATCAACCTATCACCATCTAAAATAGTAAAAATCAAGTCTTTTGTGCACAAATTAGACCCAGAGAAGCTTATTCATGCATTTATGAGCAGCAGGGTAGATTACTGCAATAGATTTCTGACTGGCTTTCCCTGGAGGACTATTGGACAGTTGCAGCTCATAGAAAACACTTCTGACCAAAACCAAAAAAACTGAGCTTAATATCAGACATTAGGTCATTGTATTGGCTCCATTTCACAATACTTTTAATTGTATTGAATTCCCATAACGGCTTTGTACCAAAATACTTGGGTGAGAAGGCATTTAGCTCTTATGCCAGCCGCAGCTGAAAGAAGCTTCCAAACGTTGTCCCTAATTTAGTTACTTTTATTATTTCTTATCTATCTTTTTATTATAAAAAAAGCTAATTTATGTAAAGAACTTTGAATTACCAGTGACATGACTTGTCTACAGAACCAAGAATGAATGATTCATGGACAACTGCCTTTAACAGGACATGAAAATAATAGTTTACCTTGAATGAAAATTCTGTCATTTATTTACCATCACTGGAACATAAGCCCGCTATCTTGCAAAATGTCTAGTTTGCTCTTTTCATTACAATAAAAAAGTGGAACACCATCAGCGGTTATCGAGCTCTACTGACAGATCAGTTATAAGTCCACACAATTCTGGAAATTTTAATAAATACGTTCTGTTTTTTTTATTTTTGGCATCACACTCGAGGGACAGTAGTTACTGAATCACATCATGGTGTCTGAAACTATCATATTAACCCCAGGTTTC
>JAUMHI010000063.1:2710185-2749716 GCA_032359435.1 Enteromius unitaeniatus
ACCAATGTCCTGTTACACATTTGTACTTACACACACCATTCTGAGGGGTGTTACATGTGTGAAGTTACAGAAATATTCAAGAGATCACGTAGGCCAATATACGTTTCATATGTTAAATAAAATAAAATGTATGAATACGAGAAGGCTGTAAATTCTGGACCTGTTACAATCTGAGTCTTTCATGTATCAGGCCATAACCCTAAAATATTGACGAAATTATAGATGTCAAATGTTGCATAAATGTATTTTCTAGATGCATATTATAGATTATGTTGTGAGCGATTCATCTGTGCATGTTTCGTTTTTAAATAATGCTGTTTAATCTAAACCCTTTAATTTGATGTTTCAGCCCAAATCTCAACATCCAATCAAACGTTTTTTTTTGTTTTTTGTTCCATTTAGATGTACTCCACAGTAAAGAAGAAAACTTGTCACTGTAATCCAGAGTTAAATGTAATGTGAAAAGGATGTTGACATGTGATTTTGGTGTAACAGGGAAATCTGGGCACGCTTCTTGGCTTTTGAAAGCAACATTGGAGACTTGGCCAGTATCCTGAAGGTGGAGCGAAGGCGTTTCATGGCCTTTAAAGACGAGTATGAAGGAAAGGAGACTGCTCTGCTGGTAGACAGATACAAGTTCATGGATTTGTATCCCTGCTCCCCCAGTGAGCTCAAAGCCCTCGGCTACAAGGTACGGCAGGAAACGGAATCATTCACAATCGTTCTGTGCGTTTTCCTTTCCACAACACAATAAACACACAGCAATAATACCAGTGGAGAGAAAATGGCATGCAAGAAAGCGAATGACCCTAACCAAAAATCCTCTCATCATCTGAACGTGTTGATTGGCAGGACGTGTCTCGTGCCAAATACGCAACACTGCTCCCGGAGGCGGTGGTCACTCCTTCTGCCCCTACACTGAAAGACGAGGCCGACCGCAAACCTGAGTATCCCAAACCTGACACTACCCAGATGATCCCTTTCCAGCCACGTCACCTGGCGCGTGAGTATCAACACCTCACATACAGTTCACGTTCAGCGTCGTGCCCATTGATAAGTTTGGTGATGTGTCGTCCTGACAGCTCCCGGCCTACATCCTGTTCCTGGAGGAGTGTTTCCGGTCCCTCCCACTGCTGTCATCCTCATGAAGCTGCTGCCTCCTCCCAGCTGTTTTACAGTCAGTTCAACACCTCCTCTTCGTTTGCACGCATTAGACCAAACTGTAGCATCTCCGATAAGTGGTGCTGGAGATATATAAACACAGACTTCAAGACCGTGTGATCATGTGTGTGTTTGTTTCTAGGGTCCCTTTGTGCAGGTCGATGATCTGATGGAGTCTCTCAGAAGATGTGTATTACCAGAGAGTAAGTGTTACAGGACATTACCAAATGATCTCCAGTATCTCACTCCATGCTCACCACTGTAATTCAGGGAGAGAAATAGATCCACGAGTAATAAATGTTTCAAACTGAAATGATATACAGTACTTTTTATGAAATGTTCATTTGTTGTTGAAAGAAATGCACATTTCTTCAGGCAGTAATGCATTAAACTGATCCAAAGCGGTCTGGTTCTCTCTCTAGCGGTAGATGCTGCTGTAGAGTTGATCACTGGGAAGCAGTTAGAGATGAGCAGTGAAGGAAACGGACCTGTGGAAAACCACGCTGTGGCAAACAAGTCCTTGAAGCGGCCCAACGCTGATTCAGACGAGGAGGAAGACAAAGGATCGATCGCACCTCCCATCCACGACATCTATCGAGCGCGACAGCAGAAGAGGATCCGATGAGCTGACTGAAACACACAGCCCTGAACAACACAGAGACTATTAAACCTCATCCGGCGCACTGACTCCAGCTTCCATCCTGGTTTACTGTGAAGCCTGCGCTCATCTCCATTCGGTTCAGTGCTTTCAAAGTTTCTTTTTAACAGTTTTATTTTTTAAAACTGGGTGGTTTATACTGTAAAAAGTTTTTATTCTTGTTTGCCTCATAGTTCTGAACTTGCCATGTGTAGTCGCTGGTGATGGAAGAGTTGAATTCATTTTGTAGTGAACTGAGGATCACACACAACTTGCTTCCAATAAAACAAAATGATGAAAGCGCTTGCGTTGCCTGTGTGTCTCTACGCTGTCCGGTGGCTTTAGAGCGTTTGTGCTCACCACTAGGATGCACTGTAGTGCAGTGGATATCTGTACACTACAGGACATTTGTGCTGACCTAGATGTGATGTTCACACAAGTCTGGTGTGTGTGTGTGTACAGTAGTGAACATTCAAAGTGGATCAAAACCTTTCATCAAAGTTGTCCAAAAATCAAAAACAATCCCTATTCTTGTCTTAGGACAACTTTGATGAAGGGTTTTGATCCACTTTGAATCTTGACTACTTTATATATGTATGTAATGGCTTTACAGTAATTAAATTACTAATTTTTGTATATTCGAGTAATAGTTTTCAGCAATATTTTCAATTGTATATTTTCTAAATTTTACTTTTTCTGACTCATTTTTGTAGGAATTTGTTCATTTCTGTATATAAATATTTAATTACATTTTTATTTTAGTTATTTTAGTTTAGGGAGTAACTGAAAGAAGGCTATATATATATATATAGTTTTTACAAATGTGAATTAATCTGATCTGAACGATAGTGAATATTTATGAATGAAGCCACAAAAATGTTTAACTATCAGTAAGATATTAGTAAATGTTTTCAGCAATAATTTGAAAAGATTTTCATTTTCAAATGTTGCTTTTTAAGCAAATATACGAGTTGTGCCGACCTTACTTCTTAAAAGGCCACCTAAAATATATATATGTGTGTGTGTATATATATATAATATCTTCAATTGCATTTAATAATCTGTCTTTATAGTTATCTTACTTATCAGTTTAATAAGTTTAAACAAGTTTTTAATAGTACGACGGAGCTTTAGTGCCACCAAAAAAAAAAAAAATCTAAAACTACGAGAATAAAGTCGTAATGTTACGAGAATGAAGTCGAAATATAATATTTAGAATAGTGCACTTGTAAATGACCCAGTTTGAGAGAAGGCCACCAATTAGACTATGATATTTATTAAAAGACTGCACAGGAACATCTTTTGATCTTAAGATCATCTCACACATTCCTCTGGGGGCGCTGAAGCTCTTATTTAACCCTTTTTAATAAACTAAAGATACAGTATTTATGTGGGATTATTAGCAGAATGTGTAATATTTGCGGGACAGTATGCTGGAAATAATATTTAATGTCTTCCATTGGATTCGTTATAGTGCGCCACCCAATAGCAATAAGATAGTAATTTTATAACGAAGTCTCAGCTTTCAGTTTTTTAGCAAAATACCAACAATATGTGTATCATAGCATGACATGTATATTATAGCCTGACATATAGCTGAAATCACGTTAGTTTAAGCTGCAGTTAAAGTCAATAATTTTCCAGATTACAATGAGACTTTATTATAATAATAGTCATAGTCATAATTAGCCTACAGCCTGTTTTCCCTTCCGATGCTCCTTCACTTTTATATCTTGCTGTACACTTGAAACAAAGAGGAGAAACACATTCATTTTAAAGACGAGCTTTAAAAGAAACAAAGCAGAACATTATTGTGATCTATATCTATAATACAGCGACCTTTTCAGTAAAGATCTTGAGCAACTCATTACTGTAAGGCACTATTTGTGTTTTGCTATAAAACTGAAAGCTGAGACTGTTATGAAATTACTAAAGGGACTAATCTTATAGCTATTGGGTGGAATCCAATCGAAGACATGAAATATTATGTCCTTAAACTTATTGTCCCCGCAAATATTACACATATCATCTCTGCTAATAATCCCACATAAATGTCTTTAGTTTATTGATAAGGGTTAAATAAGAGAGGAATGTGGACTGAGTGTGTGTGAGCTGATGTTAAGATCAAAAGCCCAACAATATTCAAATATGCTTATATCTGGTGGCCTTCTCTCAATCCAGGTCATTTACAAGTGCACTATACTAAATATTACATTTCGACTTTTATTCTCGTAACATTACTACTTTATTCTCGTAGTTTTAGATTTTTTTTCAGTCGTATTACAGACTTTGCTTAAGAGGACATTCTTAATTGTTTTTTTTTACCCTATATATCTTCAACTTAAACTGATGCACTTTAAACTGAGGATAAAGCCTTCAGCATCTGTCTGTAATTACTAACCCACCCATTTCCTGCCTTTATGTTGTGAACACAATCAGATGTGTTGTCTTGTGTTTTTGTCTTTTCTACTCCACCGTCATCAGTGTGCTGTGTAACGATGATCAGCTCTGTTCTTTGTTCTGTCTCAAAACCCCGACACTCCTGTTACATAACAAGAGAGAAGCTTGATCTGTAACAGGAGTGTGGGATGTCCGAACTTACTGGCCCCGATTATACTGAACTTATACTACTGATTATACTGTATTTCCCTTGCCTGGCTCATACAAGCTTAGTCTGGCCAAGCTGCCTTACTACCTGCCTTCTGGGAGGCGGGCTTCACCTGCGTCCATCAGATGCCTCTGTACACTACTGGACGAATATACAACCAATCAGAACACTCATTCGATGACGCATGCGCAGCGGCGGAACCCAGGGCGGGTCCAGGCTAATATTTCTATATAATATATATTTAATATTGGAAGTAGCAAGAAATAATCTCACCAAAGCCCGTGACCTTTAAACTCAAAGCAGTTTTGTAGCATCTTTTATTCTTCAAAGACATATTTCTTTGTTTTTTGAAGTATTTGAATTTATATGTAGGACTGACTGAACATTGTTTTCTGGCCAGCAGGAGGCTAGAAAAGACTAGAAAAATACGTTAATTGTCTAACAAATCTCATATAAATATACACACATTTACAATACTTTTTACATATTATACATATATGAAACAAACTTTAAATATAAACATTGGATATTCTGCTGCCAAAATATTGCACGAATATTTCCGGATGTCCTTTGTAGAACTGTCCGAGCAGACGGCGCTTCTCTTTCAGAGAGAGCTTCGAGTTCTCGTGAATAGTTTTGAGTAACGTCCACAGCTCTTCTCTGGTAGTTTTCTGAACTGTTTCCAGGTAATCTTTTCCAGTCAGTCGCTGACAGTACGTTGTTCCTAAGAGAGGAGAGATTGTATTCTTTTAGCATCATACGTTATTATGGCTCACAAACATCTGCTACGATAAGACCGCGCTGATGCTTTAATACTAACCACGAAAGATACTATTAATCTCAGTTTTTATCATTTACTAATACATTATTAAAATCCAAAGTTGTATCTGTTAGTATTATTTGATGGACCACAACTAAACAGTTCTCTTACTAAAAAAATACAGTAACAAATGTATTGCTCATTGTTTGTTAAAGGGATAGTTCACCCAAAATGAAAATGATCCTGTTTTTTTTACTCACCTCTGAAGCATCATAGGTGTGTGTGACTTTCTCTTTTCAGACGATTCCAATTGGAGTTATAATAAAAATTATCCAGACCCCTCCAAGCATTTGAATGAGTTTAACTTCAAGAGACGTGAAATCATGTGCGCATATTCATATTAAAACCTCCCTCACACAGCTCAGAGGGGGTCTGGATCATTTTTATTGTAACTCCGACTGGATTTGTCTGAAAGAAGAAGGTTACACACACCTAGGATGCTTCGAAGGTGAGTAAAAGACAGGATCATTTTCATTTTTGGGTGAACTATCCCTTTAATGTCAAGTGTAAAGTGTTACCACGGTTTTTAATTTAACCAATCATTATTATTACCTTGATTCAGCATGTTTCATAACAGCAGCCAGCTTGATATTATTTTTTTTTATTTGTTAAATTATGAGCTTACACTTGATATTGGGCTAAATTCTTTTATTTCTAAACTTGAATTATTCAGCATGTATTCTTTATTCTGTATTACAGTATAATTATGTATTAAGTACTTGAAAAAGTATATTCAATTGAGCTTGTTTGGTTTTATTTTGATTACCTGTGATGAGATCAGGATCTGTTCCTTTGATGATGCTGGCCAGTTTAGCGCTTACAAGTTTGTGCAATGTGACAGGAATCTATAGAGCAAAAACGAGTTATTACAAATACCGTAAGTTCACTTCAGGCAGAGAAACACAATTTTATGAGAAAACGCTGACCAAGGCAGATGAATATCTCATTTTAAAACACAAGGACTTTATATATGCTCGTATGAACAATCATTCAAAACCAAGGCTGCATTTATTTGATCACAAATACAGTAAAATGCAATTTAAAATACTGCGTTTTATTTTAATACTTTTTAAAATGTATTTTTTCCCTGCGATCATTATTCCAAACTTCAGTGTCACACGATCCTTCAGAAATCATTCTAATGAGGATCCTTTGCTAATTATTACCAATACTGAAAACTGTTTTGCTGCTCAGTGTTTGTTGAATCCATGATACTTTTTTTCAGGATTCTTTGATCAATCAAATGTCTAGTTGGATTTCCTTAACAGCACTGTGCAAATAGATAATTTTTTGAGGCCAGTCTACCTTGAAGAGGTCATGGTGGTTGTCCATCATGAAAAGAACCAGAAGATCAACCTTCCCTTTGGCTAGTTTAGTCCCATACACAATAGCATTGGAGAACGCCCTCTTCACTGCCATTCTGTTCTCTACCTACAGAACAAAACAAACAGCTTGTCAAGTTTCTGTAGGGATGTAGGAATGGCATTTCTGTAGGAGTAATAAACAATGTTCAGACAAAAGCAGAAAAGATGCTGTTGTTAAATTCAGCGTCTTCTCACAAGCATGGCAACTGGTTTTTAACAATGCCACTTTTGTGTGATATAAACACTGTCGTATTGTGCACTGATCTGATTTAGCAGCAGACATCAGTTCCAGTGCAGACACGCTATCAGTTTTTCCATAATCTCCAAACACATTTAAAAATGTAAAAATGCACATCATGCATTGCATTTCTGGGTTTACAAATAATTGGGTTACCAGAGCATAAAAAAAACACACACTCAACCTGTGGTACCTCTTTGTGTAGTTTGATCTCCTGAGGGCCGGCGGCGAGGGCCATGAAGCGCAGTAACCTGCGGAGCTCCTCTCTGCTGCGTGAATCCTGCAGCTTCAGACAGAGCTGAAGAGACTCCAGAGCCTGCTCCCGCTTCCCATTCACTGCACACACGCACAAAAAACAATGAAGAAAGATTCAACAACCTTCAGTGCTGGGGAGAAACTAGTTACATGTAACTGCAATTGAATTACAAAATAAATGTTACTGCAATCTTGCGTTTTATTATTTTTGATTATAGAATTACATTTTGTAACAACAGTATGTATACGAGGAATTGGAACAGGAGGTGATCCAGATGGGTAGGTTTCAGGATATGTCAAGTGGGAGGACCACTGTAACACCAGTGTACTTGTATGGTAACTCCTTAGGAACTGTTCACTTGATATAAAGTATAACATTCTGGATACCAACCACAACTTATATGTGACGCCTAACTTATATCAGAGTAACTATACGGTCAATCTACTTGAATTTCTAAATTAATATAAAGCGTAACACTTTCTTTACCAAAAAACTGTGTAACACTTTATTTTAAGGTGTCATAATACAGAGTAATTACCTAATTAGGTACTTCCTAGTAGCCATAACAATTGCATTAAATGAAATGTACTTGTCATGTAAGTTATGGCTTGTAACGGTGTGGATGTAACAGACAGCTGCTGTTACACATGTTACAGACCGAGTCTGTTACACAGCTACTTACACTTAAGTACAATCTTGATACACTTTATTTTTAAGTAGCTTATGCCTGTGTAATATTCTGCAATTTGAATGTAATTAGAAAGGTATCACAAGTATTTAAGCGTGTACTAATGGGTTAAATCAAACTAAGGTCTACAGTATAGATACACATAAAGCACACTTAAGTACAATCTTCCTTTTAAGTACCTTATGTCTGTGTACTTGAATTTATAATCACCTTGTATAAAGTCTGCAACACATCCGTGACAGTCTTTTGGTTACATAAGTATCTGCATGTTACAAATATGTAACAGTAGCTGTCTGTTACATCTACATCATTACAAACTTAGTTACATGATAAGTACATATTCTTTTATGCAAGTACAACGGATGCTACTAAGTACTTACTAAACAATTACTCTGTATTATGGACACCTTAAAATAAAGTGTTACCAATACAATACTATTGGTGTTACCAATAGTACTGTTAGTCCTGTCACCTATGCACACCATACAGTGGGTTGTTACATATGTGTAGTTACACAAACATTAGAACTGTAGATAGTGTGTGCTGACATACTACATACATGTTTAGTTAATAATCTTAATCTTGGTACATTTTCAGCAAAGTTTTATTTTTAAGGGAATTTTTCGATTAGGTCTGACTTGGTATACTTTGGGGCTATTTTGGGGAATTCCGCCTGCATTTGGCCTACCAAAATTCAAAAGCTTCCCATACCCACATGCAGAGGTGTATATACAAAAGATTGGTATCATTTTAAAGGAAACCTTTTGAAATTACATAAAACACTGTTTAAATTGATTAAAATTATTGTCTGTGTTATAATAAAGACAAAAAAAAGAGGCGCTTTTTTTTTTGAGAATTTTTTTTTTTAGAGGAAAGATTCTCTCACGATTCAGGAAACTTTTTTTATTTTAAAGATTTACCCCTGAAAAATAGGTTATCAAACAGCAGTAAAATAGCAGTTAAATAAGACAAGAAATAAAATGTAAAATAATGTAAATGGAAAAAAAACATTTTTTAAACCTTTACATAAATTATATATATTTAGATAAATATATATAATTAATTTAATATATTTTAGATGTGACTATTGTATTGTTTAGTAATTATAGATGTAAATTGATGTGAGACATACAGACTGATAAACAAAAGATTAACGTAATATACAACTGTACAGCTTTGACCAACTATTGCTTTATTTTGGCTGAGCTTTCAATGTTGTCACGGGAAAGGATTAAGCTGATTGGTTGGTTCTTGTCACATGACTCGCGGTGCGCAAATTTGAAGTCTCCCCATACCAACATAAAGTGAAATAAATGCAATATCTTCATCGTTATTTTAAAGAAAACCCTTTGAAATTACATATAAAAACTGCTGCAAGTGATAAATATTATCATACATGTTGTCTGTCCTAAGATGAACCATGTCAACACAAGCCGATTTTAGGTTTTTTTGTTCTAAATGTACCAATAACTTTGTTACAGTAAAATAAATATCAAAGTGATTCATATCTAATCATAATCTTCAATTTGATATCTTCAATTTGAATATGTAATTTTGGAGAGCGCGCAGAGAAGAAGAGGCACTCTTAAATTCTACTAACTTTAATATAAATGAGTTGCATTTAGTTTGGATTGTAACTCAGTGTCCAAAATCATTACATTAAGTTCATGCAAGTTTATTCTTTTAGGTGCCTCTAATAGCCAAGTTTCTTTTCATATAAAAGTCAGGCCAAGCTAACATGTAGACTGAACTCTTACCAAGCAGCTCAGAGACACCTGAGTGTATGTCAAAGACGTGGTTGCTGAGCAGTGGTGGGTAGTCAGACTGGCCGTAGTGCTGCACAAGGACTCCGTACAAGAGCTGTTTGTATTGAGATGTCTCCTCCGCACACTTGGCCAGTCCTCGGCTCACCTCCACCACCAGCTGATCAGGAAGAAACTCCAGACAGTCCACAGCCACTGACAACCAGCTATCTGCTCTGTTAATGAGATGAAAAGGTAAGAAACTGAGCCCTCTAAAAATACACAGAACAAATAAATGAGAATATATAATATTACTAAGAGATTTCACTAATCAGAATATGTGTGACTGGGAGAAAACAATATGTCCCACAACTTGGGTTCAAACAGAACTATTAAATACTGACCAGCTGATGCTCAATATAGAGCAAACTATTAATCATGACGTTATTGAAAGAAAGCAAAAAAACAAAACCAAGATATCCATCTTCCAATCCAACGTTTTTACTCGAACACTTACAATAAATGAACAATTATTTCCATTTAAAGCTGTCGGGATGGATTTTGTGGGAAATTGCATACTTTAAAAAAAAACTAGGGGGTACAGGTTACATAGTATTACTATTACATAGACTTATATACTTTATATTCCCCGTCGAGACCATGGAAGGTCAGAGATTATTTCAACATTTATGGAGGATATTTTTTTGGCATTACAGTGCACAACTCTATATGCTTCTTGTATAAAAGGAGCAAATCTAAACACCCCAGAATAAAAAGGAAAAAAGAGTTAAACAAACAGATACAGAGTATGTTATGAAAAGAATCAGCTTACTGAGCTTCGCTGAAGGCCTTGAGGATCTCACGGTCCAGGTAGCTGCTGGTGTAGAGGAGGTCTGGGTCACTGTCCATGCTGTGAAGGGACGGACGAGGGCTCTCTTGGCCCTCCAACAGACTCTCCAGAAGCGGCAGCTCAATCAGCTGTAGCAGCCTTAGTACCGTCTGCTGCCGCCATATTTCATCTATCACTGATACAGACAGACACATGTCAGATTTAATCCTTTTATGACAGATTTTATGTCAAAAACATATTTCAAATTGTGTTTCATGACATTATACAAAAGAAAGAAAAAGACAGTCCTTACATTCCTGTGATAGCCCTAGATTCATCATCTGTGGTGTGATGGTTGTGTTCATGTTCAGATTTCCTAAAACATCCTCCAGAGACTTATCCGTTTTGACAGGTGAGTTGTTTGAATACACAGAATCTTCTTTCCTGAAGAAAATAATCAGACAATATTAACGAGCATGTCATGTGTCTGAAACCGTTTCTAATCTCTGAAGGAACAAGCTGAGAAAGTTTCATGTAGGAATCACCAAATAAGGATTTTTAGTCCTTGATTCACTGCGATGTTGACGTTTCATGGGCATTTACAGAGGATTGGCTTTTAATAGCAACCTCAGTCAAGTATTTCTGAGTCAAGAGGTATTTCAAAGTATAAAATCTCAAAGGAATAACAATTCCAAGAAAACACCAAGCATTCTGTAAGATTTCTAGGCAGCTAATGAAAAGTAAATGATTAACTAGTTTTGCAAGGTTTTACCAACACTTGACCTACTGTAAATGGAACCAATGCACTTTTTTCTGCATGCTTTCCACACATTTTGTTATCTGTGAAACTGATTTTCACCAATGGTTTAAAGATATTCTGTAAGGATTAGTTTTCCCAAAAATGAACCTTCTGTTATAATTCTTCAGTATGACAAAATGAAATTACAGTGAATGGGAGATAATGCTTTCAAGCTTAAAAAAGGATGCAAAACCACTGTAAAATCATCATAAAATTGCTCAGCATGCTTTATGCTTTTTAATTCAAGATGTCTGAAGTCAAGTTAATAAATCAATCAAGTTATTCAGTGAAACTTTTGACTTTATTACTTTTTCAAAAATCCAAATATGTCCAAAAATCATATATTTTAAGTCGGGTTTTTTTTCTATTTTGACTGGAAACAAGACAAAAAAATATAATAAGCCATTTTTTGCAGTGTAACAACTGCTTCTCACACAAAGGGACTTACATGTTAAAATTTCTTGGAATTGTATATGGACCACTTTATGAAAATCATATCGTGTTTTTGCCTCCTTTTAGAAGCCTGAAAGCCTCATTCACCATTCATTGTAATCACATGGAAAAGAGCAGCCAGCACAGTCTTCAAAATTTCTCCTTTTATGTTTAACAGATAAAATAAGCTCCTACGGGTCTGAGATGACTTTGATTGCTTTCAGGCCACTGTCTTTTCGAGAAAGCGTTAGAAAAAGGTCTACAACCTCTACAAGTTATAATGAGTTATTTCTTATCTAATATTTTCTTATTATACAGCATACGGTTTTTACTGAAGAAAGGCTTACCTTTTGTAGGGTGGACTGTTGAGAGAGTCGTATCCACTCTCTATGGTCTCTGAGCTGGAAGTGCTTGGGGTCGGCCTGTTTAGAAACCTGTACAGACTACAGCTGCTGTCCTCAAACTTGGCTTGCCTCTTTTCTTTCCCAAACACTTTAGTGTCCACCGCCTCAAAGACTCTGGCCTCCATGAGGGCCTGGCAGAGGCGGACCGCTTTAGACCGAGGCACCTCGGCGTCTCCGCAGAACTTGCTCTGAATGATGTGAGCCAGAACCACGTCCACGGCCTCGGAGCCCAGAAAGCAGTCATGGTAGATTTTCAGATTGTGGCGTCTCCTCTTCACCTCCACCTGCATCTGTAGGTTGTTGATGATGTTTGTCCAGATGTACGTGGCTCGAAATGGCTTCCCAGCCATCCCTGTCTCTGTCGAGAGATGGACTAGATGAGACATAATGATCTCAGCCTACATTCTTGTGTTCCTGATTTCACACACATGAAATAAATCTAGCTTTTGACTGAAGTTCATTTAAGTTTAGTCAGGTTTTGGACACAAATTACACATTCCATGCCAATATTAGTGAGCCTTGAATCCGTTACATTACACATTAATACTGGAGTAAGTCTACAAAATGAAGCTTCCTCAGACTTCTGAAACCGGACCAAGGTTTCAGCTTACCCATATTTGATTTCAGCTCTTTATCATTATAATCATCTTGACAGTTGCAGAACATGAAGTTTCCCATGTTTTGCTCTCACGGGTGTAACGCTGGACTAAAGAAAGCTTTTACAGATCCTACTTCCAACACAAAGAGCATCCGCTGCCAAGATCAATACTGTACCTCATAAGCTTTATAAATGACACAGGGGGGAGGCTGATCATTTCTCGCATGAACTGTTTCCTGCTGGATTTTATGTGCAGCTCTGAAGGTCTAAAAGGCCCATCAGGGATCAGGATATTTACTAGGGGTGGCTATGAATGTTGTGATTAAACACACACCTAGTCTTCAATGAAGGCTCTGCGTCAAGAGGACAACAGCTGGGCGTGATTTAAAAGATCCTCTCAAGACCTTGTGCTTCAAGAGTTTTGCTGGGAATCTGAGATGCAGCGATGAATGCTAGCTGTGTGAATATACAATATAGCCACTGTTTGCCCCTCTAAACAACCAGTACTTTTTAGTATATTTTTAAAATGACTCCTTAATACAGAAATAAACTAGATTATGCCTTACAGTGTAAATGTGTTGCTTTTTTGATCCACTCGAATAGGAATGATGCACATCTTTATATGTAATTTCAGAATGACTTATATTGAAATGGTTCAAGTGTACGCAGAATGTACCAACAAGCATTTACAATCAACTAAATATACATTAATGCCATTTCTATAGAAACTTGTAAATCAATATATTTGTAATGATGAATCTCAAAAAATGATGTCCATTTAAAACATAAGAGTACCATCAAATAACACTGCTAAAATTGTAATGTTGATTATGCCATCAAAAGTTTTACTTTTAGATTATTACAAAGCACTTTTACAAGTGTATGTACCCTTTTTAGGTACCTTTAGTAGCGTTATATCATCTACATGTGGTGTCACCTTGAAGTACAGTTCTTTTTCACAAGGGTGAGTATCAAAGTTTTAACACCTACTGTAGCGAGCAAATCTGGACAAGCTCTATCAAGCCAGAAACTAGAAAAACTAATTTAGCTTCTTTCCAAATGGATAGATTTGACTAAACTCATCAGATTCCTCTGATAAAATAGCTCTTCCTTGTTATGCTCACATCATGTAGGTTAGTGCATTTGCATACCGCTGTATTATAACCGTATTACTGCTTGCAGAGATTTTGGTGTTAAGTGTTAACTATTTGAAATCATTTATTGCATATAAAAATAACTGAATCTTACACATATGATGCTATTCTACACGAATGGAATGACAATACCATGGTAAAATACTTGTCATATGATGCTCCAACAGAACTACCATGATCATGAATCATGAAAAATGTCATATAGTTTCATTTGTTAGTGTGCACCAGTACTAAACTATCATAATGCTTCAAATCTGACTCCAGTATCTGCACAACACCCATTAGAGGAGTCACCATGGTGTTGGTCCCCAGGGACAGAGAGCATCTGCTGGGATCCCTCCTCTCATGATGGCCAGCACACACTGATGTGTTTGCCCAACACTCAGATAAATAACCCCAGAGGGAGAACACCTCACGGGCTATTACTATGACACAGTATTATGTTGAAAACAACTTAGGTGTACAAGTTTGTCAAGCACAGACAAGCCAAACGATTTTACCCTCTGGCTACTGTAAATGCAAATAACTGCAATGAATAAAACATCTGCCAGCCAAACCTCTCAATGAGTGCCAAAGTTCACTTTAGAATTTAAATAGAATTACGTAAGTTGAATACACCTCAGATTATTTTACCAAGCACGGACAACAACACCGAGACGAATCTTTAATGTAAAGAAAAAAATATTCCATGCATAAAATTGCAATTTTATGTTTATTTGCATTTCCACTTTAGTTAGACACGAAGCCTGAATTGTAATTGCAAATGTGCAAGCACCAAATCAAATCAAAACGAGCCAGTAGCACACGCAGAAACTTACCCGGGGGTCTGTGCATGTGTGCGGGGTTAAAGTCGGGTGTCTCGCGCCGCTGCTGTGTTGAAGTGAAGCATCTCTTTGGGTCTCGCGCTGTAAACTGGTCTTCTTCACACTCGCGCGCTCTCGCACCCTCGCCGTGACGTCACGAGGGCACCCGAGAGCTAATTAGCATAATAATGCGTTCATTTACACACAAACAGCTACTCGAAACTTGCAATCGATAAACGAGCAACACTGCATGCAAATAACGCTTTTAAAAAGACAGCAAAAGCTTATTTAGGCTTTTCATGGTTTTTAGGGATATATTGACATCTAAGGGATATGTGAGAAATGTCCATATTAACCATGCTTCCCAATACCAAAGACTACAGTAAAACTGTGGTCATCCTTGTCAGAAAAAGTGTTTTATATTATTGACTGTACACTTGTGGAATACTTCACATCTTATAAAAACTTGCATATATGCCTAATATGTACCAAGAGAGTAAGGTTAGGCTAGTCTACACACGTTTCTTAACACACTTTTCGTAGTAATGGCAACTTAAATGTTTTACTTTACATTTTCGTTAACATTTTAATACTTGTGATATCTTTACTAACATGTTTAAATTAATTGCTATTCAGTATTTCATTTAAAGTGGATATATTTTAAATTTTGCATTTGATAAATAAAGTTTACTCTCGTCATTATACATTACCATTACTCTGCTGTTCTACTTGATAATGTTCAGTGCTTTGCTACAATCTGTATTGTTAAAAGCGCTGTATCAATAAAAGTGACTTGACTTGACTTAAATTCCGTCAAATTCATCATCGCAGACGTACAAATATATTTTTAAAAAGCTATATTGTCATTTGATTTGAATGATACATAACATGCAATTTAGTGCATGTCTTGTTTTCATTTTAAGTGAATGTACTGTTTTCTTAAATAGTGGATATAGCCTGAAGTACTTCAAAATCTCTTTCATTTTAAACAAAATTGTATTTATATTGGATGAGATTCCATATTTGTGTCATTAGAACCTATTAAAAAGATGAGTTCATATTTAATTAAAATAAATAATTACAAAATTAATGAAAAATGTAATTAAAGTAAAACTAATAACCATTATCTGCAAATATAGGTATAACCTAGATCATAAGCCTCTGGAGGTCAAATGAAGCTCGTCACTTGAATAAACGCGGGTGCTTATCAACATCTTAAACAATTACAACTTTTTTTCTTTCAGCATCTCGGTCTCAACTGGTTGAACAGGAAGAAGTCTGAGAACCAGACACAGCTTTCACAGCAAAGCGGGTGGTTTTAAATGACATTTAGTTCTTAGAAACACTGAAATGCACTGAAATGTTTGAAGTTCAGGGAATTTAGCCTGAACAGGATTAAGGTACTTAGAAATATTAACAGATTGTGGATAATAGGGGTTGAGAAAACTGTAATTTGATATGCATATTTAATGCATCACTGCATAGAGTGACCTCTGCTATAAGAAAACATCAGGCTGTTAACACCCGCCTTGTAAATCATTGCCAATGACATCCCCATAAAAACCTTGCTATGATCTTTAAATGGATATTTTATGAAATTGTTAGTGGAATAATGTAAACACAGCTGAGTCCAGGAGGATGAATTACAGTATAAGCATGTATTTGACACAGTTCATAAAAGCAAGCACGTGTCATTTAGGTACAAATTTCCAAATCTGTAAAGGTACTGAGTTCATCAGCAGTGACGGATATCGTAACCAAAAAAGGAAGAGTCGGTTTGAACTGTATTAGAGTCGGTGTAGAGATAATAGCAGAACGTGGTAAAGAAACCAAACGGGGGAGGGATGGCATTTATCTAGAAAGTCCCATTCTACGGCTCTTCCTCATGATGCTTTGTCAGAGATTCCAGGCCGAAGGATTGTAAGCCAGAATTTGCCTCTCAATGCTAGCTTTCACACTCTTCAGGGGGTCTCATTCACTCCTTTTTCCCAAGTCATTAGCCCTTTTACTGTCCCCCTCGGCCACAGAGCGCTTTTGCATTCCAATACACACAAACACTCTGATTCAAACAGCATGCGCCAGTCAAACACCCACAATCTTTCATATACCTCCATGAATTTAATTCTAATGTTTTGCCATGAAAACTAGCGCATAAAACCTTTTAAAGGACACAGGACTTGCTACAGAAAGCTGTAGGAGAGTTGAAGGAAAATGCGTTTACTTACCCAGTCAGAACAACAGACGATGAAAAGAGTTGACCTCATGCAAAATGTATTGAATTAAAAGTCTATAAAAACAAAAGCAGCTCTTCTTAAAAGTTATGCTTCCAACCACTAAAAGCACACGTGTGTCATCAGAACTGGTTCAGCCGCTTCTGCATTCTCTTCATGCGTGGTTATGTTGTTGTGTAAACCTGTGTCACAGGTTAAAGCATTTTCTCTCTACTCTTGAGTCAACGCATTCCTACAGCTCAGGGTTAAATCACGCTGGAGAACCTGTCAGCAAGGTCATGGTACCTGACTGTTGTTCCGGTTTTCTTATCAAGAACCCATAAAGGGCTCAGATGGGCAGTTTAGGTAAAGAGAATGCGGTTCCCTTCCCCTACACTGCTCATCTGAGCCCTTTATGCAGGGTGCTTTATCACCTGGGCTTAACGGGAACACAAGGGGTGTGATAAGCGATGGCATGTTAAAGGGATAATTAATGATGACCAGGATGTTACGCTCGTTGTCACGTTTATTGGTCTGGTCATGTTTGACACATCACAGGACAGGTATGGAATGTCTTGAGGAATGTTGGAATCTCTTGAAGAACCAACCAGCTCACATGTCCCTGAAAATCGAAATAATCTAAGAGGTACATGGCATTCGACAATTAAGTCTTTTTGTGAAGACATATTTGCACTATGATATACTGTATGACATTTTTGAGTTTTTTTTTTTTTAATCGAACCACTCCCCCAGTTCTTATGCCATTACTGTAATAAAGCAACTTTTAAAGCAATAAAAAATAGGATTTAATAATAAATTAAAATAAGCAAAATCATATTTCACAAAAAATACAAACTAATATAATAATCATTATAATAAAAAAATATGATTTCTTTTGGAATAAATGAATTTTCTGCAACATTTTATTTATAAAAGAAAATATTTTTTTTGTCTTAGAAAAATGTGTGTCCATAGATCTTGCATCAACTCTGTTACCAAACCATATTTTGCCTTTAAAATTGATGCAGTTATCACAACTTAATTGTGTAAGTTACAGGAAATGATGTCATTTTCACTCACTTATAAGTTCTGAAGCACTGAAAAGTATCTGTGCTCTTTTATATATTATTATATATAGAATATTTTATTCTAATCTTCTTACAACAAGAGATATTTTGTAGAATGTCAACTCTGTTACCACAATTTTAAAAGGAAAAAACTGAATTTATTACTGATCTCGCATCAGGTTATTTAAAAGCCTTTTAAACATGTTTTCATTAGTGTCATGTGGAGGTTTTGGAAAAAATTAAATAAAACTGTCAATTCTGTTACACTATTGTCATCATTGTTCCTTTAACTTGAAAACAGAACACACTTTTATTAGACCTTTCAATGGATTTATAAACTCTGACTTAGTAAAATGTAATCTTGGTAAAACAAAGCCAGTTAGACTGAAATTGCTGTCTGTTGTGCCTCCAGGAGGGATGTTAGCGGGTGGATTGTATCAATTGCCCATCGATTGTCCCCATAAACAAATTCCAGTCTCCGTGAAACCAGAACACTTAGTTGACGGATGTCAAAGAGTCCTCTCATCTCTGCTCCCACACAGCCCCAGCAGCACGTTCCTATCCATATTCATATGTCCGAGACGTTTGGGACTGGACAAACATCCAGTTCTCCTAGCAATATGCAGCCTGGAATCTACTAACGCCCCTCACTAGACTGAACTGTACAGTGGCTTCCTTCATGACGGGACATTTGTGGACATTGAGGTCTTTGTTTTCAGCCACAGAGATGTTCGCTTTTGTGGCATTGTGGATATTTTATTCAACAGTCCACTGACCAGCTGTACTGAAGTCACACAGTTTTGAACCACTTGACTGAATAGTTTTTCCATGACACAACTAGAGAACGGCAAAGACACCCTTGTGAAACAAGAAGTGCATTAATTGTATTGAATGTGCACTAAAGCAACTCTCTTAAAAGCATATATATAAAAAAAGTCTTCTTATAGATAATATATAATTGTAAAAGGCCACTTAACTGCACTTAAAGAAACACTTTCATGACTGTTACTTAAAAATAGAAGTCAAAATAGAAGTTAAAGTACATTTTAAATCATTATTTTAATAATCTTTGATGTAGTGCATGCATTATATATTGTAAATGTTTTAAACTGCTTTACAAATGCATTATTACAATAATTACAAAGTTCTATATAAACTATGTGACGATACATAAATGCTTATCCATGTACACTTTATCCATGTCAATAATATGCAATTAAACGTTTGAAATTATATTATTTGCTAAACTTCCCAAGGGTATAAAGAACTATTAAGAGATTTTACTGATGAGGACGACATTTCTTAACAGATTGCACCAGACATGATTTGGCATTTGTTTTGTAGTAATGCATCAGATATCAGTACCGCAGATTTTCTTAGCGATGTTCCCGATTTGGTTGCTCTAAATTCCCAGACCACACTTGTAAAGAAGGCTAAAGATTAACCAGCCTCTCCAAGTGGAGCTATGTCAGTGTGTTAAGTGATAAATCATCGCTTACAACTCACAGTCCTCTTATAAACCTGCAGCATCACTGCTGGAAGAGGAACAGAGACAACAGGAAGAGAGGGTTTGAGGCTCATGTGGTAGTGACACTTTCACTTCCACTGCCAGAGAGTCCTCCTCCTGTTTCAATCAACACAGCTGCTTGATGCCTTTAAGGTCAAGGTGTAAATTAGACCTTGTATTTTGAGTTGTGATAATGAAGCCGAGTTTTCAAATGTTTCTCTTGTTATGGTTCCCCGTTATCTAACATACGCCGTCAGACGTTGTTTTGCCTACGTCAAGAACCCCTGTGACGGTGTTTCGCTAATAGCAGGGAGCTGATAGCAGTGCACTGATAGCAGGGAAATCTGAAGTGGACTCAAATGTACAGACAAAACACAATGCTTAGTGACCACAAAAGCACACACTCTAATATAAAGGGACCGGTCATAAAAAGAAACATTTCCTCACCCTCTTACACCTGTATGATTTTCTTTCACCTGCTGTGGAACACGAAAAATATATTTCGAACAATGTTGATGACCAAATAGTTTTGATTACCAGTGTAAAGACATTTTAAGTACACGACAAGGAATTTAGCACTACCACATGACCTCACATGATAAATGTGGAGATTTTAGTTATTTAATGTCTATAAAGCCCTGTTGACACCAAGCACGATAACGATAAATGGTTGTCAATGACAGTATAACTATATACAACAGTCCAATAAATAATAGCCTTGTTACGTATGTCACGAAGCCCAGAACACTCAAAAACCAATTAGTTCAATGATTGTCACTTTAATAACAATAATCCAGGAACCAGGTTTACACACAACATTTCTGAAACGAGAACGGACGAAAACTGAGGGCCACAGAGCAACTTATAAGGGGAAGGTAATCAAGGCTAATTAACAAGACACACCTGAACAGAATAACTAATTAAACAGAACTAGATCACAAGGAAAAAAACAAACATCCACACATGTAACAACCTTATTATTTTATTACTCCCCCTTTTTGGTCCCACAATGAAAGCAGTTGGAGAAGAAATGTGCAATCACTAGTGGTGATTTTTTCAAGAGTGATACATACAGTTGAAACCAGATGAGTCATTCTACCAATCGGGTGCCATTTGTGTCCGCAGTGTTTGATGGGATGCATAAGGCACAAGAAACGTCCTTAAGTGTGTTTCCATAGCTTAAAGTTATTAATTCAAATGTTCTTGTTAAAATGATGTATGGTTTGACATTTACATCTACAATATCACCAAATAAGTTAAGTTTTTTCAAAAACCTTTATAATTTTTTAAGATTATATGTGTGTCCCTATATGCATAAGATATAATTATTTAAAATCCAAAAAAAATTGCAAATCTTTTATGATTTGTGTGTCCGTCAGTTTGATTTTCCACCCCGTCACACGAACTTGTTTTATCTATAATTAGTGTACAATTGCTTTAAATGACATCACAAAGAGGAAGTGACATCATTTGAGCCTTGCAGTCACCAAGGACAAAAGCAGGGCAAGTTTTGACATTCTTTTATATTGTTTATTTGTTGTTTTTTCATGTTAGACAGGGTGTGGCACGCAAATTAGACAAGGAAAACAGTTTTTTGAAAAACAAATTTCATTGTTAATGCAAAAACAAGTTTCATATTGAATGCATGTATGCTAGGTGAAGAACTTGACCACATGGCAGATCTGCAGCCATTTTGGGATTAAATTTACCACCCCGTCACACATTTTATTGTGACGGGGTGGTAATGGATGTGATAGGGTGGTTCTGCTTCCAGTGAATGTGAGAATGTGTAAAACAAATCATTCTAATATAAAATAATAATTTTTTTAATTTTATACACTCAAAAAAAAGTTTTTTCAACACTGTTAAGTTTATTAAAAAAAATCATTTTCATTGAACACCATTATGTTTGGTTCCCTTTTTAATCAACTGCATTGTGTTAAACCGACTTGAAACAGTTCTGTTTTGTTTCCCCTTCCCATCATGCTTTGCACAGGGCTAGATAAGGATAGCAAATCTTGAAATAAAATGTTATTTTAGGCAATTTTTATTAAGATGATAAAATTGGGAGACTTGTTAATATTTAATGCTCTTTTATGTTTGTATTTTTAAAGATCTTCTGGTGTTTTGGGGGGTTACTCTCCCAGTCACTGTCATGATGCTCATTTCAGTTTTTCAAAGTATGAGTATGTTACATCTCCTATTTTAATGTCTCAATTTCCCCAATTTTAAAGTTCATATAGAGAAGCAGTTCACATGGAGAAACAGTTTGTCACATCACTTACCACCCCGTCACAGGGTCATTTTGTTAAAAAAAAATGTTATAGAAATTATTGTTGAATGACATTTGTATTATGTGGATCAATCAATTTTTAAGTGAATTAGTTTTTTCACTTCCAAATGGACAATGACCCCAAGCATACCTCCAAATTAGTTACAAAGTGGCTTAAGGACAACAAAGTGAAGGTATTGGAGTGGCCATCACAAAGTGCCTTGCTTCATGTGTGAACTTATCAGTGAATATTTAATGACTCACTCACTCAGTCAGTTACTAGTCCCCAGCTAATGGTGTAGTGATGTAGCCACACTATTGAGAAAAGTGATCATGTTCGATTTACAAGCCATTAAGTGACAAAACAGCCATGAAAAGGTACTAAACGAATCAGAAGAACTTTTAAAACGGTTTAAAAAACATCTATATAACCGTATTGTGAAGAAACAAAAACAGAACATAAGGTTATGGTGATTTTTTTTCTCTCAGATATAGAGATATAAACTTCTTTCCCCTGGTATCACAGACAAGGCTCGAGTCTAGTCCTAGACTAAAATGTAAGTCTGAACTGTTTCATCTGAAAGAAACTTGCACTGACTGATCTTCAAAGATATCAGTGTCTTATTTCAAGATGCACACCAGTAATGCTTTTTTCTAAGCAATTACTTAAATATCCTAATTGAACTATGGACTAAGCCTGGCTTTGTATGAGCCCTGTTTGTGAAACCGGGCCTATATCTCATAATTCTGATTTTGTAACTTGCAATAGTGAATTTATCTCACGCAATTCTTTTTTTTTGTGTGTAATTGCATCTTTATTGCACTGCGAGGATACACAATTCTGAGGCCAAAAAAGTCAGAATTGTGAGAAAACAAAGTTGCAATAGCCTTTCATTCAGTGGTGGAAATGGTAAGTAAGCTTATGGGTCAGGCTTCCAGTTCATTATAGGTAATTAATGAAGACAATAACGAAGTGGGGTAAACAGTAAAACTGTTTGCACTACAAACCAGTGTTCATAAATCTAACTGTTTTGTACAGCATAAAAATAGCATTTACAAATGTCGGCGCCCATTTTTACATCAAGAAAAAGGTAGGTTTTGAGCCATCAAATGAAGATGATTCACAAATGAAGCACTCACTCAAAGTTCTCATTTAATAGGAAATTTATTTTCACATGTCAGCAAAAACATTGTAGTGTGTAACACAGCTACACCTGAAAGCGAAAAACTAATCCAATGCTGTCGGCACAGTATTTGTCGAACAAGAGGCAAACTTGCAAAGTCACCAAATACAGAACTTCCTATATGTTGTATACAATGTGCATATAACCTATAAATGTATAGGCCATCTACAAATGTACGACCACAATATTTCCTTCTGTGAAAAATACATCTATCTGTGAGACAAAATAAACGTTTTGAGGAAAAAAAAAAAGTATAAAGGGATTTTTACCTCAGAAAAAATATTTTAAGTAAATGCTTTTTATTACAACAAAATATCACAAAAGCGGTATTAGAATTGCACCAACTCTGTTTGAACTAAAACAGAGTTTCAAAAGCACATCGGGTAAGTGTTCTATATTACGCCATGAGATTCCTCTGACAAACAAGCTCTCTATACAAAATGTACATTTATCATATATAAATTTGGCATTCGGATGTAAAAATGGATGTTTTACATATATATCTATGTATAAATTTCTTTTTTAGAATCACCTAGCCCTCCAAACCATAATTACAGACAGATATTATTTTATAAACCAAAGGTTCAGGTTCTCAGCAAGACACATGAATCACATAACAGATCAATTCTGGTCCTTTTTGATAAGAGGAAAGGACGCGGACCTTGATTCGGTACAGACAACACTCAACTACACCTAAAGCGTGTTTATATGTAAAACCACAGTCCACTGTCTCTGTGGATGACAGAAAAAGGCAGCCGTTTGGTCTATTTATGTCCATTTGTTAAAAACCTCACAGTCTCTTCGTACTGATGTCTGTCCTCAACGGTGCTTTAAAGCAGGTTCATCGGGTGTATGAATGCTCATTCCCATCTATGCTTGTCTATCAGCATAATCTAGGCTTCTGTTCAAAGGCAGGCCTGCTGCACCTGTGTCAGAAGCTCCCCGAAGCGATCGAACAGGCCCTCTACCCATGTCCTGTTGCCCATGCAAGTCTGAACCGTCTCCTCCTGCCCCAGATCCTTCCCTCGCGACTTCAACAACCGAATCTGATGCGAGAGAGAAAGACAGGGAAGAAACAGTATCGTAAACACAAACTACATCTGAACCTTTTAAAGAGGGATTCAAATACACGAGATGTGAAGAAAACTGCGGTTATTATTAAATCGCATGTAAAATGACAAATATAAATCGGTCAGCACCATTAATCAAAATAATTTAGTGCGATTTTCAAATTAAATGAGAAAAGTCTGTAAATACAGCGAGTTTAACATGCAGTTTGGGAAAACAGTGCAGGGCTTGGTTTGCTTTATTTACACACGGGCCGATCTCCGCATCAAAAGAAATTCACAAGTGATTTGATGTCAAAAGAAAGCACATTAAATGTAAGTGAAGTGTCTACTTTTGAGGTTGAAAATTATTACAGAAGAAATAATGTTACATCATCATTCAGTGTAAAATATTTGAAAAATGCTCTAAAAGAATAAGGAAGCATATTACATTTTCTTGCGTTTTAAATTAGTAAGCATATTTTATTGACAAAGGGGCAAAACCAAGGATAGTGGCAAACTGAAAAAATGTCAAATTAGAACTAATTAGCATTTGGGGCGAAAGTAATTCATCCTTTATTGTGGCGTCCATTTTTGTATCCATAAATACGCCATGATTTTTACACTGAATGACATTTTAGTGGGTAAATATTTTAAATCAGGGAAAATGTGCCATATTTATTTTTGGCTCAGAAAAACAAACACAAAACTGAAAATAACTTTTTACAAAAAACACCAATTTAAAGCAGTATTACACTTATTGTATTTATGCCATTGCTTTTTCGTCCTGGATCAACATATAAATCATTTCTGTGGACAGAAGGGTTTCATAAACATTCGGCAGAAATAAACGTTTGAGAATTAAAAAAAAAATGATAAAAGCTAAAGGGTTGAACATTATTATTCTTTGTTTTATTATTCAGTACAGAAATGTATTTGTCTCCATTTTTAGAGAGTCTGCTGCAGCAGAAGCAACATGAGATAAAATGTACATGACAAAATAATTGCGATATAACATGAAATAAATAAAAATGATATAATAATAATAATAGATCAACTAAAATAAAGAATTAATGAAATATTTAGAACGTAATCATACAGAGGACATGTCCTTATTTTATTGAAATATTTACTTGGAGTGCTTCAAGTAATTATTTCACATCGAAGGCATTCGGCTGATAAAACGTTTGGGAAACCCTGCACTAAGCGAACGTTTGGGTCTGATTTTGATTAAGCAAACAGCTCGAAGTGGAGTATTTCACCATGAGGATAAAACAAGACACGTCAAAGCTGATACTGATATGAGTGCTGCTAGTCAAAACAACACTCTTTCAAAGATTCCTGGAGCTTGTCAGCAAGGACTAGTAGATTAGTTACCCATCCACAAACAAACACATTAAAGCCTCACCTCCTCCATACACAGCAGGTATGTGTGGTACTTATAGTGTTGTAGAGAGTGATACAGGGAAAACCACTTTGTTTTCTGCTGATCCACTGTGTATTCCTGATAGAGAGGGAAGAAAAGAACAACAAAGACTTCAACTGTATGTCTACTGTGATCTAGAAGCCAGTATGGTCTACCTCCTAGTGGTCAAAGTATTTAACTAGCTGATAACCGTGCTGCCGTGCTCACCAGAGGAAGTTTGCTGGGAGATTTCGAGGGCTTCATGGTTTTCCTGTTGTAAGCCCTCCCACTTAACTTTACTTTAAAAGCAGGGGTCTCGCAGTCCTTTTTCAGCTCGGTCACCACGGACAGCTCAGGAAAGCAGTCTAATGCATTCTGACGGACCAAACACACAAAATGACACACATCCTGAAATCATAATCATGTTTCCACGCACAGATTTTCACCATTAGTCTTAATCAGTTTGGATATGCAGTCCAAATTTCGGTGTGGCATAAACTCGGTAAGCCCACAAAAATATATCTATTTTTTTACTAAATGTGTGAGCATGTGAAGAGCAGGGCTCTACCTAAAAATGCTGAAAATATACTCCCTCTCAGGCCGTCCAAGATGCAGATGAATTTGTTTCATTGAAACATTTAACATCACTTGCTCACCAATAGATGCTCTGCAGTGAATGGGTGCCGTCAGAATGAGCGTCCAAACAATGATTAATCCACAGCAGTCCAGTCTATCAATTAACGTCTTGTGAAGTGAAAAGCAGTGTGTTTGTAACAGACGAATCCAACTTTAAGGCATTTTAACTTGCTTCTGAAGAAAATGCCTATAGTTTTATATATAATCCATAATAACAGTAGTTCCTTCCTGTTGTCTCTCACATCCAAATCCAGGCCAAGGGTTTGAAACTGTTTTTACATGTAAACGGTGCTTGATGTGTGCGTATTTTAAAATATTATTATGGATTATTATGGAAAATCTGAAAATATTATGATGGATTGAGGACTCATATTATAGGCAAAAGCAAAACATCTTGATGGATTTGTTCCTCACAAGATGCTAATTGATGGACTGGAGTGTGGATTATGTGCCGTTTTTATCAGCTGACGGCACCCATTCACTGCAGACGATCCATCGGTGAGCAAGGGACGGAATACTTGCAAAACTAACTCCTGTACTTCCTGGAAGTAAATTTCTCCTTTAATTCAACCAGAAACAAACAACAAAATATCTAAAAAAGGTGTCGGAGTTTCAAATGTGGTTATTATTGTGAGCTGAAGCAGAACTGTGATATATCGATGGCGACATGGAAAATGGTGACTCATGACTCACTTTGAAGATCTGACCCATGCGCAGTTTGGGCAGCAGCCTCCGTCTGTTGTCTGTGATCATTCCATCCACCCTCTTCATGTGAGGCAGCAGCAGCTCGTCT
Organism: Enteromius unitaeniatus; assembly: GCA_032359435.1. Lineage (NCBI taxonomy): Eukaryota > Metazoa > Chordata > Actinopteri > Cypriniformes > Cyprinidae > Enteromius > Enteromius unitaeniatus. The sequence goes on from JAUMHI010000063.1 coordinate 2,736,839, forward strand.
ACATGAAGGGCCAGATATAAGGTCAGCATCACCATGTGCCACTTATTAACACTCCTTTTACAAATCAGACGGTTTGATTCCTGGCTTCTCACCGTTCTCCCGCTCTAGTGCATGCATGACGTCCGCGTCCAGGGCTATGCTGATCAGCAGCTCCACAAAGCTCTTAAAGGTCTCCTTCATCGTTCTGGTGTTCAGGAAACGTGAGGCGAAAGGAACCGGAGGTGTAAACTCTAAGATGGGGATATTTGGACAAAGGATGAGTATAGACCTACAGCAACACACAGACTGATCCTTATTGAACTCTTATTGAGAAATAATGCACCCAGACAAGTGTTATTTAGTATTATTTATACGTTATTAATGAAGTGTTTCTGCTTTTACATTTTTTGTTAATTATTTAAACATTTTAAGTCAAGTCTGTTTGATTGAATTAGTTTTAGTAAATTATTGTTTAGGTTTATATTAAAATTTTATTTATTTGATTTCCAATTAGTGCTTGAACTACCTTAAAAAACATACAAATAAATAATATATGTGTATATATACATACATATACACACACATTTCATTTTAATTTTTATAAGATATGGAATAAGATATATATTAGTCACTGCAACCTGAAATATTCAAAATAATTCTAATTTATAGATGCACAAAGTAGAATTTTCCAATAAAAAAAAAAATCTGCAAATCTTATTGTTTTTGATTTAATGCAAGAATTAAATATATGGTTAATTTAAAATAGTATAATTTCTATGCATTTTATTAAATCTGTATGAAACTTGTTGGTACACAAAACTAGTGCTATAACGCTAACTATGCATAAGTTATATTTATTGATATTTATAGACATATTACATTATACTGAACTAACTGGACCACTTTTCCCCTTCACTGAAGTACACTGATGCTCACAATAAGGTCACACTTCCTCTGCTATCACATGTCTCACCATCATCCTCACTCACAGCCTCTGGTGAGGAGTCGGAGGGAGATGTCGTGAACTCTTCTTTCCATTTCTTTCTCTTTTTAGGCGGCGGTTCAGCCTTGGCTTTCGGCTGCTTGGGCCTGGGTTTGGATAGAGCTCTCTGTTGTGTCGTTTTCTGCGTGGGAGAGTCCGACACAGTCGCTGCAGTGAATCGCTGGGCCAGAAGAGCTTTAGCCTGAGAGCCTCTGGGAACAACAAAAAAATAAATAAAGGTTATTTGTGAAGTATAATATGTAGATTATCAATAGCGTGGTCAACAAGGGAGCGGTTCTGATGGAAAGTGAAATACTGGGAATTTGGTGCTAGCTGATGTGTGGGATCAGTTTGATGTTGAAGATTTCAAACACACTGGCAGGAGACTGATGTTTCATGGAAAAATATTTGGCTGGGTGGGATCGCACAATAGAGGCCTGTGGCTCAGCTTGACATTTCAGTACAGAATAGCAAAACCTAATTTGTATGTGGTTCAGTTATACATTTATAACTGATAGGAGTGTTACCAAAACTTTTATTTTGGATGAGATTAATCGCAATTAATCATTTGACAGCACTACTTTAAACAGAAATAAGTAGGATGGGGACTTGGTTGGATGTATCGATTGTTGATTGGATGTTGAGATGTGGGCATAGCCCTTGAAAGTGCAGGGCAGAGAGAAGTCGGACTTTTTCACAGATCCAGTTATGAAAAAAAAAAAAAGTTTTAAATCAATGTGCATGTATAAACTATTCAAAGTAAGACCTGTAATGCACATTTAGTAAACAGATGAGGAGCCCATAAATGAGAAAATACTGAAATGTTTGTCTACATTAACCACATAATCAAAATCCCCAAAATTAATCGACACTAATACATTTGGCCTATACCTCATCGAATGCATGGGCTTGCATCGTGGTTTCCTGCTGCAGACTCGAACATACTCCCGCTTGTTGACAGTGTCAAGAAATTTGACATGTACTCTCCTGTACATGGACTTAGCATCACCAAAGTACCCCAAATACTGTAAAAAAAAGAATAAGACGCTGTCTCTTGTTCATGGCATTTTGAGATATTCATTGTAAACACACTATGACGCAACTTTAATTTATGTTTTGCATAGGCACTCACGCTGTTGGTGGCAAAAAACACTCGTTTCCCGTCCCTGAGCTCCGGCACGAACTTCTGCAGCAGGGCTTTCTGAACCTTCCAGATGGCAGGAGGTTCGACCCCTGCCTTCAATGTGATCTACACCCAAAAACACAACACATCAAAGGTTTAAACAGACAAAGGGTTTGATTAAACAAACAGGCAGTCTGCCTCATGTCTCTTATAATTGACAAGAGATGGGTGAAAACATCAATAACTGCTCAGCCACAAATAATACGTCACATAATGTAATTTCCACAATTTAGAGTCAACATGAAACGCCATTCACAATGCAATTTAGCTCCATAGTATGACTCATTGGTCACACTTTAGTTTGCAGACCAGTTCTACTATTTACTTTGGCCCTTAATAAATGCCTAATTTGCTGCACCTAAAATGTAGTTACGCTGAGCAAGGCATTAATATGTGCTTTACATGTACTAATACATGTATTGCTAGGAAGAGACAGGATATTTCTTTTTGTAAGTAAACTGTGGGGTAATTTTGCCATTTTTGGGTGAATTATTCCTTTAAGGAAGTATTTTTACTTCAACAGTCTCATAATAATCCCACCATACCTCCAGCCTTTCAATATCCTCATTCCTAACGACAAACTCGTCACGCTCACGGTACATGCCCTCCGCTCCACTATCTGACAGCTCGTCGTCCATCAGGCCCTCGATAGCAACTGAGTTCAGTTGAACAGCTAGCATGTCTGGAGGCACATCCTTGAGTAACTCCTCCGTAGAAATCTTCTGTACTGCTGGCTGTTGGTCCTGTGGCTTGGCATCAGTAGGCTGTGTGCTGGAGGTCTGAAGTTGCTTTGTATTATCACCTGAAAGTTTATGTTGAAACAGGAGAGGGTGAACTAGGGTTATCATAATGTTTTGCTTTTACCTTTACATACAGTACTTGATGCTTTTCTTCATATTATATTGTAATATTATGATTTAGACATGTTTTTTATGAATTATGAAAGAAAATGTCTACATAAAGGAAGCTTCCATACCTAACTTCTGCTTTTTATCTGAGGGCTCGTCCAAGGATGACAGTGCAGAGGTGATGCTCTTTTGAAGATCTTGGTTTTTCCCCACTGAATCATCTTCATCAGAGGAGAATGACGGCAGTGTTTCCAAGTTCCTCTGGAGCTCTTCATCAAGTCGTTTTGTAGAAATGATACTATGAGGGTCTGGAGACATCAATGGGGTTGAAGGAGGGGGAGGTTTAAAAGGAATAAGTAATGGATTAGGAGGCCTCTTGGAGGCTGAAGGCTTTCTGGTGCGATTGGGTGACCGTATCGGTGGAGATGATAAGTTTTGTCTAGATCCAGATTTGAGAAAGTCCAGGAAGGAGCCCAAGAATCCAGTTTTAACCTCAGGCTGTTTTTCTTCAACCTCTCTTAACTTCTGACGCATTCTCTCCTGCTGTTGGTAGCTTTCATTTGAGACCTCTGGGGTGGAAGCTGAACTTGCCTCACTGACACGTGAATTCTGACGCTTAACTTGTGTGCTTTTCTTCTGAGTTTTGGGTTGACCATTTTCATCTTCGACAGATTGCTTTGAAGAACCCTTTGATCTGGGTCGTTTTTTTGGATGTTCACTAGGACTATAATCAGTTTTAAGGCCTTTCAATCCCTTCGGCTGGCTTATATTATTTGATACGTTTTCAGTATTCGAATGTCCCGATTGCTCCTGACCTGACAACTGAAAGTCAGAGGAGGTCGCATTACTAAAAACAAGTCCATTATCATTCAATACAGAGCCATGGCTAGAGTTTACAAAATGTCCTTTGGATAACACATTATTTTTCTCATGAGTGTTTACTACCTTGTCAGATATTTCTTGCGCAGAGTTGTTTCTTATCTCAGATTGGTTATTCGAGTTTGAGAGCGTAAACACTTGATGTCCATCCGTTTCGTCTTTGGAGTATGTCGTCTGAGCACCAATTATTGTCATGGCTTGTGAGTTAGTGATTATCATATGCTGAGATGGGAAACTATCAAGTCTGTTCTCAGCTGACTGAAAATTGCACTTGGAGTCTACAGGGTTGCTCACTGATGACATGTCGGCATTAGATGTGGTGGATTTGACAAAGTCCTGTGGTGTGACGCCACAGGCAGCTGCGGTAGCAGCAAGGATGTCATCGACATTTGAGAGGATGTTCCTATCATCTGCCAACAGCATGGAGTCAGGAAAGCATACAGAACTGAGAGCAAAGTTCTGCTTTGCATCATGAGGATTTGACTGGTTGAAGTTGTCTTTTTGCGTTGGGTCCAGTTTGGTGGAGTCTGTTGAATTGGGCACTTGGTGAGAGACAACTTGCTGGTTGTGACGGCCATTAACGGTCAAATTAACAGTGTCACTGTTCATTTGGAGGTACTGGACTGGTACGGACTGCATGTACATAGTCTGCTTGGGCTGATTCTGGCCTGAGGTGAGTACAGGCTGTTGCAGAACAATCATGTGAGCGGGATCAAGGAGAACCTGCGCACTGGGAACCCGGATGAACTGTGTTTGGTCCTCAGACAGGTGTCTGGGATCTGTCGGTTGAACTCTAATAATCTGACCCTGAAGGTTCTGCTGCTGAGAGCTTGAGCCTTTCAAAAGCAGAGTATGCTGTTTCAGCTGGTCGGCACTCAAGGGTGCATGGATGGAGTGCATCAACAAAGGGTTACTCTTGGGGTCGGAGGGAGTATTGGCACTGGTAGCGAGCTCCGTTGAGCTTTCCAAATGTGTAAGGATCTGCTCCTCGGTTCGGGAGTTACTACGAATTACACTTTGGGTGTTGTGTCTGTCTTCCATTTTTTGAACCACATAAACATCATTTTTCGTGCTGTTCTGTGCTTTTACTTCATTGGCTGAAAGAGTTTGAGAAGAGGACACCATAGAGCCTTTCTGTAATGCCTGCACATCCTCAAGAGGAAGCTCTTCAGAGCCTTCTTTTGAGGAAAGAAACATTCGTTCATCTTGTTGATGTGGTTTTAACTCAACCGAGGACTGGTTGTTTGGTAAGGCTTGGGTGTGAACGACAGAAGAGGAAGTTGATGACTGCACCGATGACAAGTACTTTTGTTGTAAAAGCGCACTGTCTGTCTTGTTACCAGTAGACTGCATTAATATATAGTCCTGTACTGGGTTGGAGGATAATACATTTCTTGCACGACTGGGTGAGAAGGAAGGGATGGGGGTTAGGGATTGACTTGACACATAGTTCTGTGAAGGTATGCTAGCAGATGCCAGCCCCTGGGTATAGAAACTAATGGTTGGCAGGCCCTGAGAGTGGCTGGAAGAATAGCTTTGAGAAGGACTTCCCATGCAAAGAGTTTGCACCTGTGTCTCATACCCTTCCCTGTTTCCATCAGGCGGCAAATCCTGCTGCTGACTCGAGGAATAAATCAGAGACTGGCTCACAGATGTCTCAGCTTCAGATTGACTAGCAAAAGATGGGAGAGTCTTGTAAATGGAAGGAAGCTTCTCAGCCAAGCTAGAAGAGAAGGCTTGTGCTTGGCTGAGGTTGCTCGACAGGCTTTGAGATGTGATATAAGTGTGCGAGGCAAGCTGCGTGGATGTGTACGGTTGTGACTGGCTAGCGATCACTGAGCTTTGTTTCTGGGCTGGGGAGGAGTAGCTCTGCGGCTGCATGCCTGGAGAGCTTGCCTGGGCTTGAGTGTCTGTGTTCTCGCTGGGACGTTGAGCTATTTTGGAAGAACCATCTTTAACCTTTACTCCAGATGAGCTGGAAAACCCAGGGGAGGGGGCAGAAGAAACGAAAGCCTGAGTTTGCTGCAGCGCTGCCTGAGAAGCTGTCTTCTGTTGTGTGGTGCCGTTTAGAGGCGAAGGGTCGCCCGCAGGACTACAGGGTAAGGGTGTGTGCGGGGAAGGGTCCTGTTGATATGAAACGTCACTCTCGTCGTGCAGGTAACCCTGTAAGGAGTGCTGAGCACCGCTAGCCAGCTGCTCCTGAACTGGCTGGGTGTTAGAAGGCCGCTGGTGGTGCTTGATCACACTACATTCACGCTGAAGTGCTCGTTCAATGGAGCCTGAAAAAACCGGGCCACCGTAAGGCTGAGGGGCTTGCTGGGAGCTGCCCAAGGATGCAGACAGCAGGCTGAACTGAGGCTGCAGGAGGTGCGGGGCTGACTCTTGTGCTGAGCGATATGTGGAGGACTGGGGTGGCAAGCCAGCCCCTAGAGACGTACCACCGAAAGCAAGTGCAGTTGGCACAGTGTACTGGGAGGATTTGAGCTGCAGCAGAGGGTCGTTTGGGGATAGCAGACCATTCGAAGAGCTGAAAGTGCTGTCCTGAACAGCAGGTGCTGATGTAGTGGTGAAACTTCTGGCAGGAAAGGCACTAGGGTGCTGGTAGGATGAGAGCGCAGAAGTCGGGAACGTTCCTGAACGATGCAGGGCTCCGGTGAGATAAAGTTCTGTTGAAGAGTTTGCACCTACAGAAGAAAAAAATTAAAGTTAGATGTATTGCAATTGCCATTTAAATTGCACATCATCTCTAAACCAGTTTCCTTTTGCATCAAGGTGGCACTTTCTGTTGCCACAACAATTAAGGAATCAAATCCTTCCTTGATCTTATGAGTTCCTCGTGCTACCGTTACTTTCCTTAATCCAAGCAGACCATCTTTTGAAATGCCCATTTACAGTGAAATGACAAGGAGAATGCAGGATTGATGCTATTACTGTTGTACAACAGAAGATCTAATACTAAGAGTAAGAGGAAATAAGGAACCGGATTCTTTCAGTCTGCCTAAAACAGTTTCAGCGGTCCATTTCAGTCAGAATAGTTTTGTGAACTTGTCACATTGTAATGTAAACTTTGCCATGAGGCTGTTATTGAGGGATGAAACACAATGGACACAAAAACAAAATGGCATGTCTTAATGCAGCAATGCACTAATTCATTTCACATGCTAAGAGGGAGTTTATAAAAGAGCATTAAAGGCTAGCAGCAAACCTTTTTTTTATTTTGAGGGAGGGTGGAAAAATTTACTCATATACTAAATGATGGCATATTAATGCACGGAATGCAGGGGAAACTATCTACTTCATGACCCTTGTCACTGGCAACTGAGAAACTCAGTCCAATTATCACTGAGTTCAGCAAAAACCTCAGTGGTTTCTCCAAATCAGAGACCTATTGTATATTTACCAGTTTGCCAGGATGGGCTTCTAAATGAAGGGAGAAGAGTAGAGCCAGCAGGTCCAGCCTGAAGGCTTCTAGACTCAATAGCGGAGAGGAAGTTCATGACCGATGATTCAGTAGTGTTGCTACTGGCTGTGCTGTGCTGATTTGAGTCAAACACGTCTAAGAGAAAGATAACAAAGATAACAGGCTTTCAATAACTTTAAGCAGTAACTAGCCTATATCTCATTACAGCCTGAACTTGTTGCTCACCTGTGGGATGGTGGGTGGTGGTAAACGTAGGCTGATGAGTAGAGGCAAAGGTCTGCCGTTGGAGGATCTCAGAGTCCAACTGTGTAGAACCATAACTAGAACTATAAAGCAAAAAGGCAACCTATAAATGGTATTTTATTTGTACATCTAAAAATCCAACCACAAACCTGAGCTCACGGAAAGATCTTTAATCTTCAATTAGGAGAGGCACATTTATATACAGTCTCTCTGCACGTACCATATTCTAGAGGTGTATACTGTACACTCTTATGCGTAACTCTAAACTATTTAGTATAACAAACTATTTCAGACATAACGGCAGATATTACACAAGTTCTGTGTGATGCAGAGTAGTTTGGTGTATGTGATAAGCTAGTAATAGTTGCATAGATTTGTTATATGTGCTGATTTATACAAGTTTTCTGTCATAACATATAAATATTTAAAATGTAATATGTATACTTTACAGCTAACGAGACAAAAAGGAACTAAAGACAATAGACAGATGTCAGAGAAAACATATGGAAACTATTTAAGTTGGTTTGTCTGTTATTTTAGCAATGCCACATCTCTTGCTAAACAGAGGAAAGTCCGAACTATATATTTTGCCAAATAAACATCTCCGTAAGTAAATGTCACAGCTGGGGACATTCATTTGGGTTTGTTTCCTGGCTGTTTTGATGGTTTCAGCATAGCTGTGTACAGATATCACAAAGCTTACAGACTGAATATCCATCAGCTAGTTCTAGTCTGTTGGAATCAGTGTTGGGTAACTTATGCTACAAAAGTAAACAATTACTAGCTGCTAATTATAACTGTACAAAAAAGTAGCTTATTTAAGGAATACTTCGATATCAGCCTCGACAAGTTAATACTAGGATAGACATTAAATTATTCTTTTAATTCCTTTAGGTAACTACATAAATTATTCCGGTCACAACCGGTCTCCGGTTACGGTTCTCACTATTAACTGTCTTTTGCCATAAGTTTAAGAACAGGATAGGACTAAGAATTTAGAATAAGGTCTTGCAGAATAAGATGTGCTTTTTAAGTAATGATAAATCTCCAATATCCCATTCAAATTCATGCTAATAACTAGTTAATAGTGAGAATTGGACACTAAATGTTACCAATATCCTTATTATCTCACCAAAGTGTTTAAAGTAAGAAGGGTACATTAAAGTATGATTTAAATTTTGATGTTAAATCTACTATGGACGTCACCCCCTGGAGGGCAAAAACAAAGCTCTGCTCCACTGACCGCCAGTTATGTTTACACAGTTTGCATTAAGTAGTAATGTAGTAAAACACAGATATTAAAATTCACCTTATTGAGAATGTATATTTTGTACAGGCAAGCAGATCAAGCCAGAAGATAATAGATGCACAACTATGCATCACTAACAGAGATTACTGATACATTAATACTATTGGATAATTTATTTATTTTTTGCCACTTTAACTGTTTTTGGTTTTGTTGCACTGTTTAATGGCTGCAGTATTGCCGCAGGTGACTATCATACACTGAAAACGGCCAAAACATGCATCTTATTCACATCCTTTGTTTTATTCTTTTGAGAAGTCATCTAAATTTGCGGCTGTGAACCAGATGGAAAACTGACAGGCTTTTGCTGCAGCTCTATGGATGTTTTGCCCTCCAGGTCTTTGAGCCAGTCACGTGACTGAAAGCTATGAATTGTACCGTGTATAAATGTTCAGTCTATACATAGAATTAAGTTCAATTACAAAAGAAGCTACCTAAAATGCAACTACTAAACCGACTCGAAGGCCCACTACGAATGCTGACAAACCCAATCAAGCAAACGAGAACTCAAATGCATGTACATGTAGCCTATATTCTTAAAGTACACTACAAATGATCATTCCTGATTGCTATAAAGGTCAATTAGAGCCTCTGATTTCTGCAATTTGCTGACACCAATCAAATTTCATCCAAACCATAAACTAAAAGATGGGAACTCTGTTTTTTGCAATTGAGTGAACAGAACTATTCGTGCAATTATTTGCGTGTTAGTACAGTGCATTAAACTAACCGTCTCTTGTTATGACCGGATAACCACCTGGTGCTTATTTCTGACAAGATAACACACAATGCAAGCAGGATTATATAACATAATAATCGAGCTGCACTGGAAATTCACACTTAATGCATTATAACACAGCTAATAAGTGCTCATTATTTTAATCACAGTTATAATACACTACATGTTTATCTTTTAATAGTTTCAGGGCTGATGTGTCATGTCATGTGTTATGACGTATTTAAAAGATTTAGGCTTGAGAAATGCAGCACATCATTAAGAATTATATATGGCTCTATGGCACACACTTTTGGGAATTTCCAAATATAAATATTCAACTATACTACCTAATTGGGTCAGTTATAATGCGTCTAGCAGAAGTCAGACACATGCACTAGTGTTCTGGCAACCATGTTTTGCACTTAAATGCAATTTTAATATGCTATGCTGCATAAATAAGTGTGCATCTGTTGCCTGTTAAAGGAAGGCAATTAATGCATATGAACATGATGCACCACTGCCATGTAAGGTTAAGGAAAACCAGTGACTAAAAAGACACTTTGTGTAAAGTTGTAGACACGTGGCCCTTCTGCAACACTGATCGATCAATTGTTTACAAACCTCCTCAACGTCTGCAAACACCCTGCGACTGCTGTACAAGATCATATAAGCGAGAACAAGCTGCCACAGTCCTTATACTGCGCTTTCGGATGATTCATAGGCAAAACATACACCAAAACGAGTAATTACGCAGAAGTGTTTAAGTGCAGTCCGGGTTTAAAGGTGATCAGTGATATGAGCAGATGTACAAACATCATCGCGGTGTGTAACTACAAACGCATCGACTCCATTAAAGCTTTATATGCGTCTTGACACTTTTACGCGTGTATCGCTAGGCCTTCTATCACCGGAGTTTTCGTCGGGAGGCGTACCTGGGTTTGTAGGCCCAGGCCGCGCTCTGAGCCGCCGCGCTGACCGGCTCTGTGAAGCTGGGGCTCGGGTAATTCCTCTCCATCATCCGCCTTGGATCGGGAATGACTCGCGTCCCCCGATGCAGCTACACATTCATCCGAGCGTGAGAAAATCACATATTCCTCAAACGTTGCGTGTCCTCCGGTGATCCGAGCGCTGGTCCCGGGGGTCTGGCGGGTGGTTCGTGCTGTGGATTAAGCGCAGGGTGAGAATCGCTGCTCGTGGCCCCCAAACACAATCACAGAGACACAGACTCGCTGCTGCTTCAAGTCCCCATATTGGCGTTTTCTCCCTAACATTCACTTCCGACAAACTTTAGATGAGTTTTTGTTTTTTTTGCTTTTCTTCCCCCCCCTATCTCTCCCCTTCTTTCTCTTCACGCTCGCAGATGCCTCCTACTTTTCAATTTGTTCTAGGACAGGTTAACACATGGCCCAAATATCAATTTTACTCTTGTTCTGAGGAGAGTTAGAGAACTGCAAAACATACACACACGGTGGCCACAAGAAGATGTCATAATGCCATTGCATTAGCTAGTGAAATATCAAATATTTTTTCTGGTCTCAGAACTATTTTTCCTTTATTTCTTATTTATCTATCATAGAGCGCATAAAACAGGGTGTAAGGGGTAGGATATAAACAAAAATATGACTTTTTGGTTTTGTTTACGAAGACATGGTTTGATGTGGTCCACAATTTTTGTTTTGCTATTGAAGTGGATTAGCCACAGACAACCAATTTGACTGTATCTGGCTACATTGGTTTGTCACTTCAAGCAAAACATGACAAAGATGTTTAAGATGTTATGAAAAGTATACTAGTTTCCTGTAAAACAAACACTAGCGGTCCAATTCATTATGATTGCTTGAAAAAGGTCTCTTGTACTTAGCAAGGCTAAGTTCTTCTTTCTGTGATTGCATTGCTTTATTTTTAGCATATTTACATATTTAGTGCCGCGACGTTTCAGGAATCATTCTAATATGCTGATTTTCCTCTTAAGAAACATTATTACTATTATCAATGTAGGTTTTACAGCTTAATGTGTTTGTGAACACTGTGATATGCTATCGTTCAAAGGTTTGGAGTAATATTGATTTTAAAAAGAAAGACAATAATACTTTTATTCAGTAAGCATAAAATGCATCACAGCTTCCGCAAAAATATCAGGCAGCATGCCAGCAACTTCTTTTTAAAAACTTCCTAATTATTCAATGTTTTCACCAGTAGTGTAAATAAAACTATACAAACGTGTTTGGGATTTTAAGTAGGCCTTAAGTTACTCAACACTTTCATAATCAACACACATTTGCAAACAATATCTGACCCTCCATAGACCTTGAAGTTGTATTATCATCGTTCCAAAAGTTATTTGGTGTATTAGTTTTAGCGAATACAGTGCCAAGCACTTTCATCTTCCACCAAAATGTAACCAGACCACACTAATATACACAAATATTCAAACAAGGAAGAAAGTTTATTATAAAGTCTATTAATGTCCCTATGATGATAACACTAGAGCCCAGACATTATCATTTAAAAGGCATCAAAAGGGATGCTTCGGCCTTTACAAACCTGTACAGTATCAACCTATTGGCGAAATGCCCTTTAAAGCTGGATGTTCACTCCAGTAGAATGAAACAAAATCCCTAAATAAGATGAAAGCAACAGAATTAGTTTATCTATATGCACAAGGCTTAGTGCAAACAACACAGACTGACAGAAGTGCCATGACGCTAGAGGAGGTAATCTTGTTTTTGGTGTGCCGATCACAGAATATGTTCCCACAAATATACACCAAATACTGATCCAGAAAATACACAAATTTTAAGTCACACTAGATTGTTAAAATGGACTATAGCATACTGAAACAGGATAAAATGATTTGTCCTTCATAAAAGCCCACCATATTAAATAAACATAATAATAATCTGTCTCTTGGTTAACAATTAATAATATAAAACTGGTTTTCAGTGGTTATAGTTATAAATACACACTGTTACAAAGAATTATTATAAGAATAAAAATGGTGATTGAGTTTAAGCTCTAACTATCTACACCATCCAGAAATGTTCAGTGATTTTAATCATTGCCTAATCATTGCAATGCTTTATATTAGTGGTTTATTCCATGGTATTGCATCCAGATGCCTTTGGTTTAACACATTTTCAGTTCATAGTCAAGAAAAAGTGGTTTAGTCCATCCTGATTCAGTTTGGAAAATGATGATATGGTTATCGTCGGATGGTGCCTGGCCTGGAACTGCGGACAGATATTAGATGTGTGGAATTAGATGCGTGACCACTTTAACATGGTTAATTATCCTATAAAAACTCAATTGCAACTTAAAT
>JAUMHI010000063.1:2751153-2766704 GCA_032359435.1 Enteromius unitaeniatus
AATATTTTGAAATGATCTTACAGTTTAGAAATGTATACTATAATTGTAATTTATTCAAGCATAATTTAAGTCAAATGCTATTTTGTCAATTGTTTTTAAAATTATAATTCAACAGTTTTCCCTCTTTAATATTTTGATTATTTAACGAAGTACAAAAGTAGTAAAGTACAGCATAATTGTTTTGTAACATTATTACTGTTTCTAAATTATAATCAATTATATATCAATTGAACTTTGCTGTATAAAAGTATTCTTTTCTTAAAAAAAAAAAAAAAAAAAAAACTCATCCCAAAATTGGGAATGGCAGTGTATCAAGGTGTCCACAAAAATATTACGCAAATCAGCATTTTAGAATATATTCTGAAGGGTCATGTGACACTGAAGACTGGAGAAATGACGCTAAAATTTAGCTTTGCATCACATTAATAAGTTACATTAAAACCCTATATAGTCATTTTAAACGGTAATAATATTTCACAATTCAACTGTATTTTTGATTAAATTGAGGCTTCAGAGACTTCTTTTAAAAACATTAAAATAATCTCAATTCTAAGCATATTACTGGTAGTGTACATGTGAAAGACTTCACAAACAGAAATACACCAGCAGAAAAATAATAATAATAATAATAACAAAATGAAAAAGTGGAAGTGGAACCGCAGTGACCTGAGAATATTCAATGCTAAAAACACTGGATAAACAGGTTTCTTTCATTAGACTGAGAAGATGAAAAGATTTCAGTGTGTTCTTCCTTGCTGTTTCTGTTAATAGTAAATCATTTAAGTGTATGCATGATAAAAACTCACCCTCTGTATACGTCCTCCAAAAGTTATTCTGTCAAAGCAAAAGGCAAATTAAATTAATGCCCAGCATGAAATTAACAAATGGGTGTTTGTTAACGCAGGTGTATTAAGCACTGATAATCAGATGTTGGGAGTGCAGGGAGTGCGTCGCTCCAAACACACTTTTTTAATAATCATCCTCATTTATACTGCCTAAAAGTGAGTTTTGTCTGCCCAAATCCAACCCATGGGCAAGTACATGACAACGTGCTTTAACTAGGAGTGGTTGTCACAGCCTGTGTAATGAATAAAATTCATTAGTCAAGAATAATAATGGGATTACTCAACTGTATCAGGGATATTCTCAAAGACTTCCCGGGCCTCCTCATAATTGCATATCTCCTCGTAACACTCCCGCTCTAGATTACCTGGGGTGAAGACCTCGAAGTCGAAGCGGTTGAACAACAGGTGGCGTCCTAAAAATGTGTTAGCCTCCCGGTCCACAACAAACACTACAAGGCACCAAAAAAAAGGTCAAATGTGACAAAAAATACAGTTTCATTCCAATTCTAAAAAGTAATGCTATTGAAATATTGAGACTGAGATGACCGGCTTTGACACATAACACTATTAACTGATAAATATATTATAGAAATATATATACACACACACACACACACCATAAAACTGAAGTAATGGATATGGTCTCATAAGCATACACATATCTTATGATAAGAGTATGCACTTTCATTTTAGTGCTTAAAAACATCATGTAAGTGTCTAGAAGTATTGCTCACCTTTGCTGTCTTGATCTGCTGGTATTTGGGTTTTTCTCACACACGCACAGTGTCCACATAAAGTGAAATGACACAGCAGGAGGACAAATAGGAGCATTTCTAGTCAACTGCGGGAGGAAAGGACAAAACCGGGCAACTCGAGCTGAATTCCTCAAACACACCCGCATTGTGTTATTTCAGGAAAAAGCCAAACAATCCTTTAATAACAGTTACAATTGTTTCAGTGTTAGTTTTAACTTGAACGAGCCAAAAGAAAAAGGCCTCGGGTTCGGGTCGAAATCGAAAGAATGAGAAGGAAACTAAGGCTTACTTACCTTTCAATGCTAGTTTATATTTCTTTAAGTAACTTTTAATTAATTTCCAGAGAGCTCCTGAAGACATTCATGGTTCGGACGAAATGCCATTTGTTGTGTTCCAGGAAATGACAGTTTCTGTTTACAACACACAAAAAAACTGGAATTGGGAAACACCTGCTCAGACCTGAATAATCAATTGGTGTTACCTAGAGTGAGAGCAGGACGAGGACACATCCCGAGCTCACCTAAACCTACTAAGGAGAGGGATGAGCTCATGGATATTCATTACGTCACATGACGTTTGCGTAGAACGCCTACCTGGTTCGAGCGAAGTAGTAAGTAGTTCTAACTTTTTTCTTTTTTCTTATTATTATTTTGTATTTTTGTACTGTAACAGCTTTTTTATTGATTGACAGTGTTCATAAAAAGGAGTCAAGTCTAAAGCTTTTCTAATGTATCTCTCATAACATGTGTTTGGCCATAGTAGGATTCTTAACTCGTTCCCACGCCAAACTGCATGCTTGCTTTCTATTATAAAAGGGGTAAAATAGTTTTAGGCTACTTTAACATTTTACACTCAGGATGTTTGTAAGTTTTGGAAATGCTGAAGACAGTTTTGATGTTTAGTAAATATGTTGTGTCCTCTGTTAAGACATTATTATATTTTATAAAAACAAGAGACCTTTTAGTTTGTTTACCACATTTTATATTTTCAAGGAACAATAAAATTATATATGAGAATTCTATATAAGAAACTCTGAAAAATATATAACTCAGTCCTCACCCTCAAGTTGCTTTACATTTTAATTTTAAGAATAGGATTTACCAAACAGTTGCTGGACTCCATTGGCTGCCACAGTATTGAGAAAGGATTCAAACTTTTTGGTTACACACATTTTGCTGAAATATCTTCTTTCGGGTAGAAGAAAGAAATTCATACAGGAATGGTATAGCTTGAGGCTGAGTAAACGCAGACAGATTTCCATTTTTCTTTTCTTTTTGGGTGAATTATCCCTTAAAATCATTTCAGCCACAGGTGAATGTTACTTTCATTAACCACTAGATGGCATTTAAAACTAGCTGTACCCACAGATCCTGTGGTTAAAAGCTTTGAATAAGCAAATGTTTTATTTAATTTTCATAATTGTGTCATATAGATTCAAAACAATTTATAAAATGAAATAGAAAAAAAAGACTTAATCTAATTTTTTTTAATAAACAAGAAGTAGGCTGATGAATTATTTCCTGAAAAAATATTTTGACCTTTATTTTAAAGTTTACTCTTGAAAAGTCTGAATCTATTATTTTAATTTCACTAAGATAATATTATATATATATATATATATATATATATATTACTTTTGGTTAATGTTTTAGTCATTTTATTGGCAGTTTTTGTTATTTAATAATAATAATAATTATGATTATTTTACATAATTCACAAAAAAATACTACTACTACTAGTAATAATAACAATGATAATATAAAACTAAATAAATAAATATTTACAAACCAACACTAGTAGAGAACACCTGTAGAAACATAACATAACTTATGTATATTAAGATTTTTATTTTTATTTAGTTTTCAGACTTCAGCTGACATCTTAAATTTAGATTGTACACATAGAGACTAAAGCTCTGTCTCTGACCCTTGAGAAGTACAGGATATAATTACAGACTGCATGTTTGTAATTAACCTCAATTCTGGTCCAAATAATTCCCAAGAGAATTGTTAAATGTACAGAAGCATGTGTCTGTAACTATAATAAACATTCACCAGAGCTATATGTATGTTCATGTCATATATCAACAATACTCTCATTGCAATACCACGCAGCTGATAAGATGATTGCTCCATGGAGACCGCAAAAAACCAATACATTTTTAGAACATTTCATACAAACCTCATCACTTTATAACCTGATCACCTCATATCTATGCTTTCTGGGGAAGGCAACTCCTCTTCTGCCTAACCCAGATGATGGAAAAGTCCCCGGTTTAACAGCAGTGATGTATTTGCGCTCCTCCTGGAGACTGGTGCTAATTGAACAGTAATAGGCTGCACTATTTCAGCAGGGGTCTGGACACTGTTGTGGAGGCGTACTATGGCAAGCTCTTTTAACATTTAATTTGAAACCTAGTATCTATTTAGATGCTACTGGTATTTATTTATTTGCAATTACTATTATAATTATTTTTATTTTTAGCTAACTAGTATATATTCCATTAAGGACTAGTCTTTGGCTGCTAGTGTTTTCTTTTTAGATACTACTTCATATTTATTAGATATTGAAGAGGTGCATGGAAATAAGACTAACTATTTTACGGTTACTAGCATTGAATTCTATGAATAGATATCAACAATTCCACATCAACTACATTATTAGTATTAAATACTATTACTTTTCATTAAATACTAGTCATTCATTAGGTACAAGTATTCATTAGACACTATTGGTTTATATATATATATATATATATATATATATATATATATATATAAACCAATTTTTAACAAAAGTTATTTTGATAAATGATTCAATGACTCATAAATACCTCAGTTGTTTCATTAGAGGAAGAATCAGAATCAGCATTTGTTAATTTGTTATTTTATTAGCATTTTATAATGAATCTCCTGAATTAATGATTCAAATATATTAAAAAATATATATTTTTAACAGTTTCCACCCACCAACTATGTAATCGACACACAATCGACCATTATTTGAAGTGTCAGTTACTTTCAAAAGGTAATTTGGTCTATTTTAATCACAGCCATAGACATCAATGTTATAATGTTGTTTATATCCGACTTTTATCACAGTATTTCAGTGATAATATGAGTGACTGTAAGATAATAATACTCTGTACATTATGGTTTTGTATTAGAGCCCTGCAAGGGACTGTTTTCTTAATTCCACTCTTAATAATTTCTATCCATTCTGCCTGCTACCACAACATGTTTGCATTTTAATATTAATATTATAACATTTTAAGGGATCAGTATGCAGAGTATTTAAAGCTATTTTGAATAAGCACCCACTATTCTCTCTCACTTTACACAAGATCAGATATGTGTTAGTGAAACCAGGCAAATCATCCAGCACGGTCTGTTAGTCACATCTGACTCCTGCAGTTGGTGTTGTCAAGTCTGAGTTTTTTAGGCTACTTTTAAACTGTTTCCATGGATTGATTTCCCCCAGGGTTAAAGGTTTGTAAATATTGCATAAATTACACTTGACTGAAATGCTTGTATTAAAACATTTTACATTCTACATATGATAAAACTGTGCTAGACGTTACGGTCTGTGTAGAATGGCCACTGGTAGGAAGCCTTTTAGCTGTTCTTACGATCATTCTACATAACAGTGACTGCAAAATATGCTTTTTTTAAGATATGGAAGTCACTACTTTAACCCCTCAAATCCCCCTCCCTTGCACCCTTATTGGCTGCATCCTAACTAAAATATGGTCAACCTAATTAAAGGGGTCATATGATGTTGCTAAAAAGAACATTATTTTGTGCAATATTTTGTGTGTTTATGCGGTTGAAATGTAAAATATTTTTTACATATTGTACAAGCCTTAAATCCCCTCCTTTCTGTAACACATGGATATTAACAAAGCTCATTGTTCTGAGACGCGAGGTGTGCTTTGATTGGCCAGAGATCCAGTGCGTTGTGATTGCCCGAATACCTCAAGCATGTGACCGTAATGTTACGCCCCTTACCGTAACGCGATGCTGTGTCCCGGCTCTATGACACTAAACCAATAAAACCTATTTAAACGGCATTTGTTGCATCCAGTGGAGACATTATTACTGATTATAATAACTTATGGTAAATATAACTCCATGTCTGCAAAACTCACGTTTGAATCTGGAAGAGTGGTGTGAGTACTACTAAACCACTGATTTATCGTAGTGTCCTCTTTTGGAAGCCTAACAAAGTAGTTTCACTTTTACAATGAAACACATCATCTGAAGAACATGGCACTGGCAACAAAACTACAGCAAGAATAGTAGCTCCGCCTGTTTATTGTAGAAACATTTTAGGTGGTGTTATAAAAATAAACCCACTTGGTGATGTGGGGGGGTGTTTTAACTAGCCGTTTTAGGGGGGTGTTGACAAATCATAACTTTTAGAAAGAATATCGCTTTGGTTTTGATACTTTTCAACTTTAGGGATCTTGTTTACGCATAAGAGAAAGGCAAGCTTGAAATTGCATCTTATGACCCCTTTATATGTTAAAACGGCTTGCCATATGTGGCCTGCTGCACTGAGCTGAACGCTGAGGCAGTTAGCGTGTGTCCACATCGAGCCTGGCAGTAAGCTGATATAAGAGTCACATTCCTGTCTTTATCTGCTGTGTAAGACCAGACGAACTCGTCAGAACCCCGAAGGATTTTAAACATGCTCTGGATGAATAATGATGGATAACCAGGGTCTGCTGCTGGAAATGCGATAATTTCTCTACAATGAGAAATCCTGCTATGTTAATGGAGTTGTGTTTTATAACGTTGGAAGTATGCCATGTTTACAAACGCGCGCTGAGGACAAGATTTATTCTGTTTATTTTACCCTGAAATTAAGATACAGACTTTCATCAGCTTTGGCAGAGCATTTTAAGCTCAGCAGAAAATCACCCAACTATTACTCAACTGCATGCAGGCTTTTTATTAAAAACAAACAGGTTATCACACACAAAGTTATGAAATCTGTACAAGGAAAATAGAACTTTAGAACCTAAAACAGCAAAAAAAAAACAGTTAAGTGATATTTGATCAAATATGGATGTAGATAAAAAAAGGAAAATAATTAACACATTGAATTGTGGACATATTAATGTTTTTTATATTTGTGGAAAAAAAGAAATATCTTGGAAATATAAAATTTGACCATAGGATAATATGCCCCCAAACCCAACCCCTAAAATATTATTATTTATGAAATGTTTATTTATTTATTTATTCGTTCATTTAAACCTATGGTCTAAATGAATGAAAACGTTTGAGTTATGACATATCTTCAGTTAAAATAAGGGTTACTAAATATAGGTCTACCAGTGAACAGAAAAAATGTAACTTTCAGATTAATCTTTTTTAAGTGTATTCTTATTTGTCCATCTTCGGTTACTCAATAATTTAAACAAATTGTTAAAATACAATTTTAAATTAAAATAGCTTATTTATAATTTAACATTAAAGGTAGCCTATCTTAGAAAATATGAATATTTTTCTTTTTAATTAATTTTAAATAATTACATAATGACTACACCTGTGTGAACTTAAGGAGAACAGAACTGCCATCAGAATTCATACATCCACTAATGCAATGAAATTCATTTTTAAGTGTGTCTTAAGTGCCTAAATGCTTTGTGGGGCCACCATATAACCACAGAGATAAGAAACATTAGCTACGACTTCTCTCAGAGCAGAAATATGATTCACCCTGTATCAGATCATGATAAAGCGGGGTCATGAAATAGTGGATAAAGAAAAGGAGACATAACTGGTAAATCTCACACAACACATCGTTTGGGCATGAACTGTTAACCTGGAATAGTGAGTGCAAATAGAGAGGGGAAGGAAGAGGGAAAGTTTTGCATTTCATTGAAACATTTCTCACACAATTTATCTCAACCTTAAAGTGTTCAGCGTCAAAATCAACTGGGCTGAAAATGTGCTGAAGCTGACTTTCAGCTATTAACATGTCTAAATAATCAACATAGCATCCTCTCGTTTCCAGAGTTCATCCTTTTCCTGCTAAATAAAGACACATGTAGTTGATTATAGTGGCCAGGGAATTCCCTACAGTCTTTTACACTACACGGGGCATGCTCTCTGAGTATACTCCTTTTGAGCAAATAAATAATAGTTAAAAAGAACATTTATATAGTATGAAAGTAATCTGAACTTACTTCATGTGTCCTGTTGCTTTGAATCACTACCATCCACAAAATCCTTGTATCTTTTCTTTTAAAATAAGTTGCAGTGTTTAAGAAAGGCAAAAATAAGAAAGTTGATTTAATGTTAGTGTTTGTGTGAATGACTCTGAGCACCTTCTGTATGTGTTCATATTTAAAAGCTGCTTGTGACGGGCTTTGGTTCATCATGTGACTTCCTCATCATCACCTGCGTTTGGTGCTTATCAGTGTATTTCAAAGATACCAAACAGATCTCAGTACTTTAACAGGTTGGCATATTATCATTATATCAGTTAATAAAAATTACGGTATTTAACTGTAAATTTAACTGAAATGTAAATACTTTAAACTGTAAAACCTAGAACATTGTTACTGTATTTTTTACGGTCGAATTGCGGCAACAACACCTGTCAGTTTTTAACCATAAAATTTATTTCGATAATTTTTTTTTTTACAGTGCATGTTATTGCTACATAAATTGCATGGCATTTTTTTTAAATTGTAATTGTTTTGTACTATGGCATGGGTTTATTATATTTTGTTTCTTATTGCATCACTTTTGCTTATGCAAAAAAAAAAAAGTAAAGTTCACACTTTATATTAAGTGGCCTTTACTACAATGTACTTACTGTGATGATATTGTTTTTTAAAAACATTTCTTCTGCTATTGAGGTGGGATACAGGTATGGTTAGGGACAGGTTTGGTGCTATGGGTAGGGCTAAGGTCTAAGGGACAGGTCAACAGTGTAAATATAAATGTAATTACAGAAATTAATTAATTAATTGTAATTACAGAGATGTTTTTTTTTTATTATATAAAAACATGCATACACAACAATATACCAAATGATTACTTTAAATGCAAGTAAGGCCATCCAGGCATCCATTATATGTATCCAGTTATTTGCGAATATTGTTTGGGAAGCATGCAACTTTGGATGCTGCCAAGGAGTCTTCCTGATGAACTTACTAAGTTACCAAAAATCCTAATGTGGTCATATTTCATTTACATTACTCATACTTAAGGTTAGTACTGTAAAATACATGTCAAAATCATGAGGTGCGATTACTTCATGTGACTGGACTTAAAATAAAATCAGACTTTTATCAAATCCAAATATAAAAGTATAAAGCAACAAATACAAATATAAAGCCGTTTATACGGTGAGTTACTGGGATAATATTCAGTCAGTCACTATAATAAATAGATGCTTTCAGAGAGATAAAACACCATTGGACCCTAAAGGGGGTTTGTCTTAAAGTTATGACCATCTGAATGTTCATTATCTATTATACAGCACTGACAGCGAAGCAGAAACATGGTCTTCATGGGTGTTTTATTGGATGTGTATAAAAACAGAAACAGCCGTGTCAGGGAGCGGGAGAGAGCGTCTGAAGGCTGGTCTTCACGGTAGACAGATTCTGTTTCCAGGAGCACAGCGTGTCATACAGCTGCTGCCACTGCTGCTTGCCAAAGGTGCGGTGTGTGCTGTGGCTACAGGAAGTGAGACAGAAGCCAATCGTGTCAGTACAATACACAAGCCTTACTGCTACTGCAACTTACCATCGTATTTTGTGTTTTCAATTTGTCTGAAAAGAAATGGGTGATGACTTACCTCACCACAACCTTCCTCTGCGTCTGGTCGATCTTGCAGTAGACCATTTTGGTCCGAACAGCTAGAAATTCACATCAAAAGACAGTAAGTATGTGTGGTTGTACAAAAACATGGACTTACACACATAACATAATGGCAAAACGGTTTCTTTTAAAATACACAGAGTTTAAATTGTCTGCAAAAGGAGTGCAGAGTCGTACCATCAATGACGAAGGCCTCCACGTCTTCAGCACCGATCTGTAGCTCCTGCTGCATGGTGTCAAACAAGATCTCCTTCATCTCCACCGCCATTCCCATGAACGTCAACAGCCTCATTTTTGCCATGTTCTGCTCATGAGACAAACCTGAAAACACAACATGAAGCATTCGGTATTTAACATGATCCTCAAAGCAACATTAGGTCCTTTCGCACCGCAGGAACTATTTCATGACACCCAAACTAATAGTAGAACTACCCGGTGTGAATGCGACCCTTGAAATGGTACTGGTTCAAGTACTTTAGTACTGTACTTTCCGTTCTGGATCTGTATATTATACAATTAACAAAAGCAAAAAAGGTTGTCTAACACTTGTAAGTATAGTAGCTTTAGTATAGTTGAATTTTATTGTTGTTATTCAATTAGATCACACAACGCTACTGATGGGAAAAATAAGGTGGAAAACTGGGCGGTTACTGTTAGGCTCTATTCAGATGTTATTGGATGTAGGTGAGGAAGACGCTGACAGACTATAAATATTCACCGTTCCACTCTCTCAACAGAAAACCTGTTGACGTTAATTATAAAATCATCAAATAAGAAGAAGGTCACTGAGCCGTTCCCATTAGAGTTCAGCGGGAGGCGCACACTGTTAGATCAACACTTCATCAGGACTGGTCTGAATTGGCTGTCGCTGCTCAATGGCAGGGAGGATCCTGCTTTAATTAACGCTGCCTTTTAAAGAACCAAAACTGCTGAGGCTCAAATTCCAGCGGCCCAGTGACACCCCAGATAACAGGCACGCGTGTGAGCCTCTGCTCAACACTCAAAACTAATAAAAGATGAGCACTAATGCACAGAAGCCACTTTATTAAATATCAAGCAACACTCATCAATGCTAACTAACAGTAGCTATAAACTACTAGTTACACTAGATTAACCACATTAAAAATATATGCTTTTATATCAATTACTAGTGCTGTCAAACGATTACAAAAATTGCTATTCTTTTCTGAAATTATCAGTTTTATATTGCAATAATTCCACATTAAAATTAACAACAACACTATATTTTAAAGATTTGTTTAAGGGTATCTATTTTTTTATGACTGAAGGCCAATATTACTGATACTAACACCACTGGTGTCTATCATTTTTCCCCACTAATATTTAACCATTGACTACAGTCATTCAACATTACAGTATAATTGAGTTATTAATTTCAATATTTATTAGGCTTGAACTTAAAGCAGTCCAACTGACGTGGATGCATCATGATTTTCTCTCAACTCTCTTGATCTTTTCTGACACACTTCTACTAACGGGTCGATGAATCAAATCTGGTGTGTTAGATGATCATTAAATGATACAGGCTACAGCATGTGTTGAAGGAGAGGATGAAGTGATACCAGGTCCTAGGGTCAAAACTGTTCCCCAACAGTGTGTATTGGTGCCATGTCTGAAACATCTATTTGATGCCGTCATAAAGATATTCTGGGACCGAATAAAAGCATTTCTTGGCAAGAAGGGAAAAAAAAAAGAAGAAGAAAGCAGTTGTGAGTGGAGTGGCCAACCTTTACTCCACCACTGTGTTACCTTTTTAACACTCAGTCACAAGCCTCCCAGTTTTTATTGAAAATATCTTGACGAACAAAGCTTTTCCAGGTTTGAAAAGACATGGGGGTAATTGATTAAAGGTTATGAATCAATCCTATAGAAGACTGTACTCACCGAGAGACTCGATGAAGTCTTTGTTGCTCTGGTAAAACTTCACATATGCAGCCAGCTTTGCACTGACAAATATAGTGAGGAGCTGGAAGGAGAAAGAGATGTTTATTTAGAGAATTTCTGAAAACGATTTTTCATTTAAAAAAAAAATAAATAAAAATAAATTCTTACATCGTGGATGAGTTCTCCCTCCAAGAAACGCACTGGTTTCAAAGCCAGGAGATGGTCGAACAGATAGGTGTTTGGGTCTTTCAGGGCACGGACGATGCACCTGGAGAGCAGAGCGTAGTGTAAATCACAAATAAAGACAAAACCGGATCAAACCTGACAAGACAAGGCCAAACCTGTGTGCATCCACTCGGGCTTGTGAAGCATTGTCCTCTGTGTAACTGCCCAGTAACTCCACCATCACTTTAGCTGCAGCTTCACTGAAGAGCACAAGAGTGTAAAGTCACACAAGCCGCCCGGACACAGCTGACCTGATATCAAACAAGCGGTTACCTCTTTTTGCAGTCGACCAATGCATCATACACCAGACGGAGCAGAGTGTGTTTCCTCTCTGTATTCAGATTCCAGTCTGTGATCCACTTGCGCACCTGAACAGAACACCAATCATTCCTAATTACATAAATACTACATTTCCAGATCATAAGAACAGTTCTACCCTCTACGCATCAGTTGTTGATGGGACGTCCTTTTTAATCACTTGCTTTTAGTATACTGTAGAAATCTACATATACATTTACAACTTAAATACATTACAGTAGGCTAATGACTGGAAAAAGAGGGCTTAATGGTTCACCCAAAAATAGTTACTCACCCTGAAGTGCTTCCAAACCTGTACAAATTTTGTGGTTCTGCTGAACCAGCCAGGCTGTTTAGCTTCACCACTGACTCTCGCAGTAGGAATTAATAGCATGGAAGTCAATGGTGACCAAATACAGCCTGGTTACAAACTTACAAAAAAGCATCTTTCTTTGTATTCGGCAGAAGAAATAAATTCATGCACGTTTGGAAGTACTTGAGGGTGAGTAAATGATGACAGAATTTACATTTTGGGTGAACTATTCCTTTGATTTTACATTATGGTGGATCTCAAGACTCAAACAAATATCACATGCCGCCTTTTAAAAGCAGGAAAGAAAACACTATGACCACACCTGGTCCAAGTCTGTAGGTATGAACGCAATGGCATTGCAGGTGGCCGCCACTTTAATCAGACTGCAGTACACGGTGTACCTCACCGTCGTGTTCTCATCCATGCCATGGAACAGATTGCTCAAGCTAAAAAAACAAAGAGCTGGATTAAACCGAATGAACCAGGCTGGAAATAAGAGCCTCATCTGAACAGTACAGTGAAAGCACTCACAGCTGCATCCTCAGCGAGGGCCGCTCACCCTCTCGAAACTTCACCAGCTTCTCACACAGACTCTCAATGAGAGCTTCCTGTTTCTCCGTTTCCAGAATCAGCAGCAGGGAGACGATGCTGTTCATCACACTCTCCACATCTGCACAGGAACACAACAGCGCTTGAACATCTTCTCGCAGCACTTTGCATATATCCAGCTGTCATACCTTTGTCGTCATCTCTGAGGCAGACGTCACAGGCCTCGATGATCTGTGCCAGATCCACATGCAGACCTCCCTCTGAATTCTCCTCCGAGATCTCAGCTCCTTTGGATTTCAAATACGCCCGGAGCTCTGACGCCTGCGAATAAAACAAAACCACAGCGCCATCACAGCGTCTTCTCAAAAAGCAAGATCTGTTTAATGTTTGTGCGTTGTAAAATATCAATAACCGCTCAAATCCAGTGAAATAATGCCTATATAGACACACATGAACCGCTAAACGCTAACAGATGTTAGCATCTACGAGCATGCTTCTCCCAAACGATACTACTTTGCCAAAATATGCATGTAACAACGCGAAAAATGCGCATAGACTATTTAAACATACCTGATCCTCCTCCGTTATATCAATAAACGCCGGGACACTCATATTATTAAATATTATAGGAGCACAGATAACAATCCACGCTCGCAGCCTAGGTTCACAGGCCGGAAGAGAATCTGTAAACTTGCCGGGGATGCTGACGTAAGTCCGGGTCACAGCCTTAAAGGGGCCGCAACTTTTCTTTTCAAAGGCTCACAAGAGGGTTTGATATAATTAACGCAATTAACAAAAACAAAAGTAGTACTATATTGCCCTTTTACTACAAAGCCCTGATTATATGGGTTCACCCAAAACAGTCTTTAGCTGTTAGCAAAAACTTGTTGTTTTCAGTGAAAAAAGACAGAGATCTTTATTCAATGTAAGTTCGTAATGGCCACAGCATCAAAATAGCATAGCACAGGTGTTTTTCAACCTTTTAGTTATTTATTATACAATAGCCTAGTTTTAAAAATACATTTCCACCCCATATTCTTGTTACTGTAACACACACACACATAACACAAACACTTTTTACTGTAAATTCCTCATTTACTCAAGAGTAAAAATGTCCTCCTCATAATTTTATTTGTTTATATATATATATATATATACATTTTTTTCAGTTTAATATTTATTACTTTTTTTTACATAGTTGGGTGTGAAATACTTCCAGAGACTCACTAGCAGAAAATGTCTGCCATATTATATAATACATGTACACCGTCATGAAGGTTCACATTCTTCTGAAAAAAAAACCCATTCTACTGAGTTCAACTGATTCAATGATCTGTTTGCAGCTATTGCTGAGTTAACTGCTTACTGCATGTGGGAGATTGAGTAATGTGAGTAATGATGATTAATTATTATTATTAATAATGACTAATATTTGCATAAAGACTGGGGAGGGATACATACAGCACACAATAGGTCTGGACCACTTGTAGGCTTTTCTGTGTATGGGTTTTAGATTTTATGTTTACAGTGTTGCACATCTTGTCCTGATATGGATATACAGTATACTGACACCTATAGTCTACTCATGCTGCTATATCTGCATTGCACAAAAGCAGTTTTCATTTGAGGATGCCATTGTTGAAATGTTCTGTTTGCCATAAAGTGAACAGTATGTGGTGTTGGTCCCCACAAAAAAATAAAGAGCTTTTATAAGGCTTACTGCATTTATATCTCTTGTCAGTGGACACTATTTTAAGCTAAAGTGTAAAAAAGTGTGTGAGTAAGTAAGTCAGTCTCATTTTCTGTGTTTAAAGAAATGCTTGCATTTCACAAGTACAGACGGAAATTACTGGCTCGGAATTGAAGTGAAAGGTATGTAAAAAACGTTGCGTTCAACAGGTCATTCTGGGTTGAAAGTTTATGAGTCACATAAGTCACTAGGCCCTAAATAAGGCCTATCTCAGTGTCTGAGTAATTCTTCCTGCATCCGGTTATCAATCTTGCAATTAGAAGATTAAAGCCAAGCTGACCTTGGACACATAAAACAACAAGGGTGATGGTCTTCTGAAAGTTAAATGATAGTATAAGATTTCATGCGCCAGTATGGGACCACCTTGACAGTTCTTTGTATTCCTCTCCAAAGATTTAGGTGCGTCCCTCAGGTCAAGGCCCCCATCCTCAGATATTTCTCCCATGTTGTGTAGGTTTCCAAAATACGTTCATAATCATGCGTTTCCTTTAATTGGAAAAACACACTATTCTCAAAGAGTTTGAATCACGTTTACCCTAGCAGTGTTAAGGGGTTTTTCAGAATTATTCACAGATTTTTCTGAAATTGTAAAAAAAGTTTCAAGTTGATGATGTTGGGTCTGTGCGGTTGGCTGTTTGCATTGAGTCACAGGGAGCGGTCTGAGATACTGACACACTTAAATATGTGATCTCCACTTAATGCCAGAGAAAATGTGGGAGCACATTCACAAATAGAGGAAATAGCAGTGATGGACCAAAGATCAATTTAGTTTTAAAACTACTAAACACTTTTATTGCATTTTCAATTTGAATTGGTTCTTCTTTTGTATGTCACAAGCCAAAACTGACGGAGAAAAAATATTTTCACTGCTCAGTAAAGATCCCTTCTTTACCCCTAAAGGAAGCATATTAGTACTTTCGAGTACCCTTAATATGTATTCTTTAAACTTTACTGAAATGTGTGTTGGGAGTGTGTGTAAACAACCACCCTACAATGATAAAGATCCACCGGTATTTTGTTTTAATGTAATAAAAATAAGTTGCCCCTTCTGAAATCAAGCCATTCTCAAAT
>JAUMHI010000063.1:2773573-2794742 GCA_032359435.1 Enteromius unitaeniatus
CTTGTCCTACCTTTGGTGTATTTATAGCTTCCTGGTCTCTGACGTCACCTGCCCATGACGTCGCGACATTCCATTGGCGTGGTTCTACAGCATATTCACACGGCGGTCACGCAAGGCGTTCCCAAAGCGTTTTGACGCAGCTCGAGTTCCCGAAAAGCAACTTTAATATATCTTAATAATAATAATTTTACAGTAAAATAAAACAAAAATTGTAAGATGTTGCCAGAATTTAGTATTAGATTCTTTGACTGAAATAACTATATTTCTCCTATAGTTTTGTCTCATCAATCAAATGCTTGAAAAAGTGCATTCAAGGCATTGTTAAAGTGCTTGCTTTTTCAAATATGATCGTTCATGCATTGTGTCATGTAGCTGTATGTGAACATAAACTATCTGCAAAGTTGTGAAGCTGACAGTGCACGATAAATAAAGATAGAGACCCTAAACGAGTCGTCAGCAATTTGAATCTTTTTCTGTTACAGATACACGTCACGAAGTAACATATTTGCATATTATCCATCCATGTTCTACATTGCGAACAACTTGCCGCGCCCCCATCATGTCAAGAAGACGCTGTATCCTGCGCTGTTATTCAGTTATGGCAATGGGCGTTTCGTTTTCTGACACACGCTGTAGTGGTAGACCAATCATAAAGGACTGCGCCATCTGACCAATCACAGCAGTGAGGGTTCACGGAAAGGAGGGGTTTAGCAGAATGATTCTTTGAACTGCTTCACATGAGTCGTTTACAAATTATTTAGAAATTAAATCTATTTTTAGAGAAGACTAAAGTGTTTTTTGACCTTGCATACATGTAAACCTGTTGTAAAGGTGCTCTTTGCGATCTTGCAGGATTTTAGCTCGATTTCATTTTTATCTCAAACCGTATGCATCATGATCGTCTTGCTGTCTGCCCTCTGAATACATTGGGAAAAAACCCGGTCTTGAAAGACAACACAGAGGCTGCAATACCAAAAAAAAAACACTATGGGCACAGGATGTGCACCAATACAATAACAAACTACGGCCAACCAATAGGCAAGAAGAGGTGGGGTAACCACCTCTTGGTCAACCACCTCTTCTTGCTTGGCTGAAGTTTGTTTGCGCACATTAAACCCTGCCTCTTCTTGAATAAATAAATAATAGATTCATTAAACCAAAGTTTGCCTATGAGAATTTTACCTCCTGTTTAACAGCTATAGAAGCATCAAGAGGCAGCGGCAAGTGTCAGAATTACTAGCCGCGGGGAGGCTACACTCGGTGGATACATGAGCACTGAGTACCCAGTTTTCACGTGGAGCTCACGGCTCCGAAATAGGCGAAGCAAACTTTTAAATAATAAACTCCTTTTTAATAAACCACAGATTTCTGTTTTAAACAACAACATTCTCGCCTGAAATTCTCTTAAAACTCCATTTCATGGCACAATAACAACAATATTTAGAAAATGTTGCGGTTGTCCTCTCCATCAATGCACAAGACTGGAGCCACCTGGCAGAAGCCTCTTTCATGATGCAAATTTGAGTTTGGTGTTAAGTTCATTTTTACGCGCGAATGAAGCGAATTTCATGCGTGAATGAATCGAGTAAACTCAAAATGTTCAAGCGTCCAACTACGCACGAATAGTGCGATTTATTCACGAAAGTCGTGTCTGGTGTGAACGTACTATAAGTCCTTTGTTCATCTTCAGAACACAAATAAATATATTTCTGAGGAAATCTGAGGTGGTTCGAACCTTCCTTTTATGTTGATACGAGAATACCTTTCATGCATAAAGAAAACAAAAATAACAAATTTATTAAACAATTTCTTATTTTCCGTGTCATGATGCCAAATGGACTATTTTAATAATGTCTTTTAAACCTTTTTGGGCCTTGAATGTGTCAACTGTATTGCTATCTATGGAGGGTCAGAAAGCGCTCAGATCTTGTGTTCTGAACATGAATGAAGCTCTTACAAATTTTGTAACGATATTAGGCTAATTAATGTAATTTATTACTTTTTAAAAGTAAAAAATAAGTAATACTAGGCTAATAGTTAAATAGGCACCACTGCTATATATTTGTCTTTACTGTTATTTCAAAAAAAAAATTGGCTTTGACCTTTGTCAACCTTTTGACATGTATAGTCACTAGTTTACGAAATCCAAGCCTATTCTATGGAGCTCAAACACTTCTCTAATTTCCATTTTCTCTGTTTTCCCTTCTTCTTTGCAGCATTTTTGAAAAGGGTAATTCCTCTGTTACAGGACATTGCAGAGCCTATATCGGTAAGTAATGACATGTGATTTTGATTTTAGAGATGTTGTAATATTTGTGCCCACGAACACTACAGGAAAAAAAAAAGATTAGTGACGTGACAGACAAGCAAAACAAGTCTCTTAAAAATAATCCAGTGGAGCTGTGGAAAAACTGCGATGACAGAGTCCTGGCAGTGTTTCTCAGTGCAATGTGAACGGATGGGAAAACATTGTGTTAGAAGGTTTCAAACACGAGTGAAGAAGTGGAAGAAGGGCTTGAGTTATGACTCCTTTAATGTTCCTGTTTAATGTTTCTAATCTTCACTCAAGTTTCATGCACAGAAATATGCACAATGATTTGTGTGAAATTGAATTTCTTTGTCACGTGTCACTACATCTACAGTTTTTAAAAAAATTTTCCCTCATTAATGAACATACAGCACCCCATATTGACAGAAAAACACAGAACTGTTGACATTTTTTGCAGATTTATTAAAAAAGAAAAACTGAAATATCACGTGGTCCCTGGCTGGGCCATTCAAGAACAGTCACGGAGTTGTTGTGAAGCCACTCCTTCGTTATTTCAGGGTCATTGTCTTGTTGGAAGGTAAACCTTTGGCCCAGTGTGAGGTCCTGAGTACTTTGGAGAAGGTTTTGGTCCAGGATATCCCTGTACTTGGCCGCATTCATCTTTCCTGCTTTTCCAATAGAAAGCAGTCGTCCTATCCCTGCAGCTGAAAAACACCCCCACAGCATGATGCTGCCACCACCATGCTTCACTGTTGGGACTGTATTGGACAGGTGATGAGCAGTGCCTGGTTTTCTCCACACATAACGCTTAGAATTAAGGCAAAAAGGTCTATCTTAGTCTCATCAGACCAGAGAATCTTATTCCTCACCATCTTGGAGTACTTCGGGTGTTTTTTTAGCAAACTCCATGCAGGCTTTCATGTGTCTTGAACTGATGATCCAGCCACAGTGATTGTTTTGGGTTCTTCTCACCAAGGATAGTTCAGTTTGGCTGGACGGCTAGCTCTAAGGATAGGGCTAGCTCTCTTCCATTTAAGGATTATGGAGGCCACTGTGCTCTTAGGAACCTTAAGTGCAGCATACATTTTTTGTAACCTTGGCCAGATCTGTGCCACAATTCTGTCTCTGAGCTCTTCAGGCAGTTCCTTGACCCTCATGATTCTCATTTGCTCTGACATGCATTGTGAGCTATAGGGTCTTACATAGACAGGTGTGTGGCTTTCCTAATCAAATCCAATCAGTATAATCAAACACAGCTGGACTCAAATGAAGGTGTAGAATGGATGAAGGATGATCAGAAGAAATGGACAGCACCTGAGTTAAATATATGAGTGTCAGAGCAAGGGGTCTGAATACTTAGGACCATGTGATATTTCAGTTTTTCTTTTTTTTTTTTAATCTGCAAAAATGTCAACATTTCTTTGTTTTTCTGTCAATATGGGGTGATGTGTGTACATTCATGAGGAAAAAAATTAACTTAAATGATTTTAGCAAATGGCTGCAATTTAACAGAGTGAAAAATGTAAGGGGGTCTGAATACTTTTCGTACCCATTGTATATATAATTTCAGTTGTATAATGTAAAATTAATGTATTAATTTTATGACAAACGACAAATTCCCGACAGAAAACTAGTGCTGCGTTCTATTTATGACATATTGAAACACATTTCAAATGATTTTCAACAGTCGCGTCCAGTGGAGATAGACTTCAGCTGTTGCATTCGGTGTAGACACGGTGTTAGAACACATGCATTCATTAATTTAGCAAACCAAAGCGACACAAATGAGAAATACTACCAGCAATTAATTTTAAGGAGCATTAAGAATTAATTGTCATTTTCCTGGACGTATTATGTGAAGTGAATGTCATCTATTCTGCTGTAAATGAACAGGGAATTGTGACATTGTTATTCAATGGGTTGACCTCTTTGAGACCTCTTACCTTTCACTGGCCTCTGCTGTCAACTGCTATGTTATTCCCAAGAGCTTCACAAAGTGAAATTAAGCAATAAAACAGAAGAGACTGTAACATGGTTTAATACTGTCACAGTTACACTTCATCGGTCATGTTTCTCATGTTACAGGACATCTTTAAAATGCTATTATAAAAGAAAATTAAAAAAACACATAATTTTTGGGTAAACTAACCCTGTAACTTAAGTCCATTCATAAGTGCCACATTTATTCCCTGAGAAATGAAAACAGACATTAGTAGTAGGTCTCTGAGTGCTTTTATTTACCTTTTTATACAATACACATTGTTTCAGTGTACACAAGCAGCTTCACTGTAATAATTGAGTAAATAAGAGTGGCAAAGTTTATTGACAAAAAACAGACAAAAACTACAAAAGACAGTTCTCATTATTCAGCTCAGTTTAGTTCAATTTTGATTACATTTAGAAGTTGAGTTATCAATTATTCAACAAATTCAATTTGGCTAAATCTGCTCTAAGGCAACAGCATCGTTAATCAGCTCAGTTTAGTAGATATGATACAGTTCAGTGACAGTCTAGATGTTGCAAAGTTAATAAATTATTAAACAAAAACAGCTTCAGTTCAGAAACATGGATTGCAAGTCCATTGCAGTGCAGCTTTAATAGGGGTGCTGATTTGCTGAATGAATTGTATACAAAAGCAATGTGAAATCAGGTTTCTGGTCTTCATGTATCCAGTGAGGAACTCCCCCAATATATCTGGCTGTTATAAAGCAGATGATGCATGAATTAAGGAATCGGCTCTGCTGGTCTCACTCATACACCTCCAGAGTTCTCAGCAAGCAGAGCTCGGTCAGAGATGTTATTCACATTTTCCAACCAGAACTCCAGATGTCCATGGGTGAAGAGGTAAAAAAGGGGTGATGGCTACTGGACTAAACCTTCTTCAAAAGAGGACCACCATCATCATCATCCTCACTGTTTGTCACTCTTCATTTGAACTAAACCATTAGCCCAGAACAAATTGAGACATATCCTTAGTAATTGGTTCCAGGAGACTGTGGAGCAGCTGGAGATCAGGACCTGTGAGACCAGTTACCACTAAAAAAGTTGTTATGTTGAAGTTGTTATGAAAAGGAAGTTGAGATAGTCTTTTCTTCCCTATTGTGACGTATATCAAAGTGAAACGACTTATTGAACAAGAAAAAATGTAGGTACTTGTGCAAGTGAATATCATCAGAGAAGAGAGTTCTTCGAGAGAGAGGGGAGGTTATTATTACAATGAGGGCACATGAATTTACAAATGAGCAAGTATAACAAATTTTGTCCATTTTGAATTAGTTATGGTTTTAAAGCAACTGTATGTACCTTTTTTGAGAAAATTCGCGATGTTGCATCCTCCTAGAGTTAAGCGAGTGGAATTACAGTGGATTACTGTAACAGCAAACCTTACTTTTCACGGAATTTTGTAACTGTTTGCCAAACCTTCACTTTCCAGAACAGACAGACGAGGGAAGCAGTAATGGGAGAAACCAATCTTTTTGAAGCAAAAAATCAGTTAAACTGTTTCGAAACGCAAAACTACATTACATGCTGCAAAACACGTCTACAAAATGTCTACAAATTGAAGAAACTGATCTGAGATTAGGTAAAAACCATAGGTGCTGGTTCAATAGTTCACTGCTGGGGGCGAAAAAACTCGCCTATTGAAATTTTCATACAATTCAAAAAAATTATGACATAATGAAGCCTCGTTTACCGAAATCACATGACTTTACATGACACATGACAGGTACCTGCTCTGAACCACTGTTTATAAACAAATGATTCACAAAAGTTTCAAAGCCTTACAAAGCAGAGCAGTTTCGAGAGCATCCTTCACTAAAGGAAAGCATTGCGTTTCAGTAACGTTAAAAAAAATTAAAAATGTGAAATTCTCCAGTTAGAAGTGACCAAATACAGCAGAAGGGTTAAATGTTTTAAATGCCATATTAGAGTCAGCGTTGAGTTGAAAATGAAAATGAAAAATCCCCCTTTTGCCTTTCATTCACATGTTTTTTTCAACCAGGCAACAGACGGTGCTGGTATTTCACAACAGTGTTGCTCAATCCCAATGCACATCCATCAGCTTAATTGAATCTTCACTCTGACAACACAAATCCCTAAGATAGCACACATTTATACTTCCCCACAGAGAACACAGAGTCAACACTTCAGTTGGAGACCCTAATCTGCATTTATTTCGTATATGCATTTATTTCATAATATCATAAGAAAAGGCAAATGGAAAGGCATACTTAAATGTTAATAAAATGAAAACTATTTTTGGTTCCCCAAGAAACCTTGCAATGAACATTTTTTTTTCCAACTATAAAAGAATTTTAAAGGTTCTACATGGACCCACTGCCAATAAAGAACCTTTAGGTTTAAGAACCATATGGACTTTAATAAAATAAACAATTGAGAAAAATTTCATGAAGTTCTTTGAGGAACATCATTTACACAATGAGGTTTCATGCTAACTAAACAACAAACAAACACCCACACCCTTCCACCCACACACACATATTCATGCACACACGTCCAGGCATTACTCAGAGGAGGACTGAAAGTGCTGTTCAAGTAAGAGATGAGTAAGGTACAGAAGAAGTGACTTTTTTCACAACCCCGAGTTCTGGCTCCTCCTCTGGAGATGGTGGGATGGTTTTTAGAGCTGAAAGACACAGACAAATGCCTGAGAGTGAAGTTAGTCCTGCTCAAACTCTCCCATGCGTTTCTCCAAACACGCTTCCCATCTCTGAAGCAGATAATCGTGCGCTCTTCTGGACACCTAGGACCTCTTCAAGATCTTTTCTTAAGATTTATTCCTGTAGCTTTGAGCGCAGGTTCTAGTTTGCAGATATTCAAGGGTGTCGTAAAAAAGAAAATCCTCCTAAATGCTGACAGAGCCGTGTGGCCTGATGGGATCGGATGTCAGAGACCTGAGCGCCCTGCTTCCAGCGGTCCCGAACGCCAACTGTTCCCTGTCCGTCGGCGGAGCTCCGCAGTGGGGACCCACTGCAATGCTGGACTTTCACCCTGCCTCCCCGTACGGATCTCTTCCCTCCCACTCCTTCGTCAAACAGGAGCCAGGCTGGGGGCCCACAGACCCCCTAGAGGACCCTCACTGCGGTCTGGGGGCCTTCACCGTGCACTTCTCGGGGCAGCTCACGGGGATGCACGGGCCGTTTTCTGATTCTCCGTCCAGCCAGAGCAGGATGTTCTCCAGCGGGCCTTATCTTCCAGGCTGCATGGACAGCCCTCCTGCCCCGCGCAACCAGGGTGAGACCACCGTCCCGCTCATCTTCACAGTTAACCATGCATTTATCAATAAACGACTGGCAGAGTGCATGAGCAATTTATTTTTTTAAATAAACAACTAAAAGATTCACATAGACATACAGAAGTGAAATATCTCTGAATATGATTCATATAGTATCTGATGATTTTAAGGAAAATCACTTTTTGATTTGGACATAAAAAATACAGCTGACTCTTCAGTTTTAGATGATTTAATGAAATGGCATTCTGCATAAAGGTTTTTATATCTGCTGCGTCAGCTTTGATAGATGTCTTGGATCTTGAAGGGCACTTCTGACCTCTTTAAAACATTTGAGAAAAGAAGAATATTAATGCTCTGACGGCTGATGTTCTAAACAAAACTAGATTTAAACGTTTCTTAAAGGATTAAAGTAGCATTTCACATTAAACCAACCAAATACATAATCGCAAAGCTTTTGGAGATAATGTGTTTATTAAAAAAAGGAAAAATTTAGTGCAACAAACTAAGTTTCTCTTTCTGCGATCCAGCATTCACTTTTTGTGTTGATGACTCCTGAAGAGCTTCTCTTCTTTAAATCAGCTACTTTAAATTTACAACTATTTCCCATGTCTACTTCTGTAATTTATCATTAGATTCATTTAGGAAAAGTCACAATGATTAATTGATTAACTGCATTATTGGTCTCAAGCGAGTTGCACCAGATGAATTATAAGGGATGTATATTTAATGCATTTTGTCAGGAGTATTTGCGGAACCTTTTCTATGTTTATGTTAGATCATTTTGTCAATGATTACTTGCATTATAAAAAAATTACAAAAAGCAATGTACAATTATTCGACAGGTGCATTCAGTGAGAAAAGGTGGAACAAAAACACTAATTCATTCTGTTCTTCATTGTCTATTCTCTCAGGTTATGGTACAGTAGCATTAGATGGAGCTCCCAGTTATGGACACACACCTGCTCACCACACTCCATTCCCCAACAATACCTTCAAGCACGAGGACCCCATGTCCCCGCAAAGCACCATGGGTAAGGAAAATATACTCTTAGTGTGGCGTATAAAGCAGTAAATGCCTTGGAATAAACGATGATGCAAAAGTTAACCATTTGCAGGTTGATTTCCATGTGAAGTTTGTTTGAGCATCCTGAGCAAACTGACAAAGAAACACAGATTCAGCCAATGGGGAGAGCCTGTAGGCGGAGCTACGAATATCAGGCACTTTTAAATGCTTTGCACTCCCTTATAAAAAAAAGTGTGCTGAATTATATTGATTGTGCACTTCAAATATTACTATTAAATACAGTATATTAATAAACTGCATTGCAGATAATACAATATAGATTAAATAAAAAGTACATAAAGAGAACACTTTAAGGATAATTTAGTGCACTTTATAGTGGCCTAATGTAAGATATTTTGTTTTAATCTACACAAGTATACTATAACATACTACACATGTAAATAAGTACTTGATTATAATTATACATTATTACATTTATTTTTAAAGTTAATATATTTTAAATGTTCTAAAATCACAAATGTTTATTTACATATATATACATTTAAATACATGCCATACAAGTTTCAATAGAATATTAAAGTGTATTTTAGTTTACTATAAATGGTTGTCAGTATATTTAGCCAACAACACATTACATTTTAACCGTATTTCAAATGATTATAGAAACAAATAGACTTGGTGGGTTAAAAAGCACTCTTCCATTGTAATTGTAAATATCATGCAGTGAAGTGTCCATATATTCTTATTATTAGCAAAACAATATCTCTTTTCAAAAGTATCTTCTTTTTCACAGGGGCTGTGTTGAATAGAGTAAATTTGTGAGTGTGTATTTAAGTATAGTATGACAAATAAGACGGATCGCTATCTGGAGATCACTGTATCCGCACGGATCATCTTGAGGTTAAGTGTCAGATGGAGTTTTAATGTCAGGGCATATTTTTTCCTTCTTTTTTCTCATTTTTACCTCTCTGTCTCGAAAACACGAAACACTGTATGCAACCGTTTCTAAGTTCATTAAGCATAAATTACGCTGGCATAAATTACTGCTACTTTTTTCGGGCAGCTGAGAGGAGGAAGCAGAATTGTGGATGTGGAGAAGTATGTTTAGTGCTGCCGAGGGACTGATTCCCTGTCTATTGCCCTAAGAAATGAACAGAGTGCTCTTAGAAACTCTGCTGACTGCTTTATAGTCTCAGGGAGCCCTGGGCTGTTTGGATAACCGCAGTAAAGAAGAGGCCACACTCTGTGTTAGCTCTACTGTAAAACGCTTTGTTTCACTTGTAAGCAGTAAACTGAAGTATATCTTTCAGATATTGCTGATGTATATCCTCTTTGATTTTGTCAATATGCAGGTGAGCAGCAGTACTCTGTCCCACCGCCTGTCTATGGCTGCCACAGTCCTCCTGACAGTCAGAGCCTGCTTTTGAGGAACGGCTTCAACAGGTACCTTCTTCACTATTGATTATAACATAATACACAGTGTAATAACAGACCTAATTAAGCATAACAGGTTTTCCTAATTATGAGTTTTGTATTATGAGTTAATGTCGAGTTAACAATTCCCAAGGTGTGATTCATCATGCATGAAATAATAATAATAATAATAAAAGTGCAATAAATTGCATCATAGAGGAAGGAGCCCGGATTACAAGAAATTACAAAAATATGCCGAATTGTTTATGCAACTGTTGGGATATTCCTGAATATTATCTAACGACAGCATCTGAGACGTGCCACAGAAAACTATTTCTGCTTTGTCCCTCAGTCTGCAAAACATGCAGTAATTGCATCACGGAAGGTATAAAAGCACAGATGTCTAAATCTGTGATTCTCAAACATTTTGATTGTCGGTTTCATGGCTCCTTTAATATAGTCGGTTAAAAATCTATCTTTCTTTTTAGATTTCCAATTCACTCTTTTGCCTTTGAAATACAGTACCAGGATTCCCATGGATCATGCAAACTGCTTTAAATAGTAGAACTGCATGCTCATGTTATACATTTTTGTAGTCATGTCAAGCTCTAAAATATTTTAAAGAGTAGAAATATTGGGCAAAATATTAAAACATCATGGGGCCTTATAAATAATAAAAGCGATGATGTAAATGTTTAGTGTTCCTTTATCATGTCATATGAAACTTAAAAGTTAAACTGGCTTTACATGCTCAAAGAGGTTTATAACTTGTGTGTTTGTGTGTGTGTGTATATATTATACAGTAAGTTGGATATATATTAACAATAAATATTGTTCACATTTACATGCCTTAAGCCCTATTCGGACGGGACTAGTTTTTGTTTCGATCTTTATCACCTGACCTCTGTGATTTATATGTACCATTCCGGACGGGACTAACATCTCCGTGTTTATTACAGAGGTGGGCATGTCTGTTTTGTACATCTGGGTGTCACAGAGATCACATGCTCTGTATGCGTGCATTATTATAGCCACTCGGATTGATTACAATTAGTATAATCACAAATACCATGGCGAAGCTAAATGTCTAGTACAAAAAAAACATGTTAATGTGTGGTTACTTTATTTGAACTACTATGTTTTTATTTGTAGCAAACCCATGTTTCATTTTGATAATTAAAACATTAATAGTGCAGGAACGAACATGAGTAATCTTACCTGATACTGATATTACACAGTTAACGTGATCTGGCTCTTTGTTTGTGTTAATTATTTTTTTCTATATCAAAATCTATCAAACATGGGTGTGGTAAGAGCATCTATGGCATATCGCATTGGCCAAAACACACAAGGAAACGCGTTGTAAAAAAAATATCACCGGCAATCACCAACATAGCATTCAGACGGGATTAGATTTCTCAGAGGACCACTGAGTTTGCTGACAGTAGGTAATTTGCTCTGGATTTATCACAGAGGTTGTGAGAGAAAAACATAGACATGGCAGATTCGGGCGGGATTAAAGTCACCAAGTAGATCTGTGAAACAAAAAAAATTTTACATGCGATTTGCTATCGTTTACATCATGTATTTTTTTAACGCTCTGAAATCCTCCACCTCCCCCAGCTCCACCTGTCTAGATCTGAGTGTTTATTCATGCAGAAGTATACCTTACATACTTATAGTCGGTCTATTTACATTAACATACTAAAACTATTCAGATAGCTGTGCTGATATTTCATTGATCTAATTTTTAAATTGTTTCACGGTGTGTATTTGTAATGCTTTTTCGGTTTTGTTTCTGTCTAATTAACAGCATGTCATATATGCTGTTGAGAGAGCTGAACTTGTATTGAACCCTGAACGTTTTTAAAAAGGCACGTTAATTGGTGTAAGAAGTAAAATACGTATATTGTTGATTTGCGACTTCGCCGTGGCACAGCCCCCTCTGGTTTCTGAGTGAATGAATTGAGCGTCAGTGAGGCCCATGTCTGGATGGCTCAGATAAATCCTCAGTTAGTCTGCAGTGAGTCTTGCTGTCTGCACAAAGGTTAAGAACTGCACAGCAGCCCTCAGCAGGCCAAAATACACTCACAGTGATCTACTGCCCGTTTCCTCCAAATTCCTCTTCCTTTCTCTGCTTGGCCCTCCCCAGAGACATGAGAGGACGGAGAGAAAGAATTATGTATTCAAAAGATGAACTTTATTTCGAGGAGAGGGGGGAAACCAGAGAATATCAGTATGCAGTATAACAATTTAAAGTTTTCAAAAGTTTTAAGATTTTATTATCATTTAAAATAAACATTTTAATTTGAATATATTATTCCCCGCCTGTCTTCCAACAAAAAAACAACTCTATAAGTCGTTTCTGCAAGTACCTTATTACGACCTATATTACGTTTTAAAGGTGGGCGGAAAAATAACGACAGTGTCATATTGTGTCTGTCGTTACACTGATCTCACGGTAATTAAAACATATTTTACTAGGTTTAATTTGTACGAATGACCACAAAAAATTCCTAAACCTACCCGTTACAAATATTGTGTAAAATCATGATTTAGAGGGTTTTGTGAAAACATGTTTTCTGTTCTCAATGCACATGCATTGTATGAACCAACAATTCATCAATAACAATATTCTTTTAGGATAAAATATTCATTAAAGGGTTAGTTCACCCAAAAATGAAAATTCTGTCAATAATTCCTGAGATCCTCATGTCGTTCCAAACACACAAGACCTTTGTTCATCTTCAGAACACAAATTAAGATATTTTGATGGCATCAGACCCTCTGTCTGACCCTCCATAGACAGCAACACACTTGAAATGATCCAGATCCAAAAATGTAGTAAAAACACTCCGATAACAAATCAGTGGGTTAACAACAGTTTTGCACTACGAGAATACTTTATTTTGTGCAAAGAAGGAGTTTAATTATGTTATTTTTGTTTTTATTGCGCAACAAAAACTCATTTCTCACAAAACTTAAGTTGATCCACTGATTCACTACGTTTCTGGATCTGGGATCATTTCATTTGTATTGCTGTCTGTGGAGGGAAAGATCACATCAACAATTCATTTGTGTTCTGAAGATGAACAAAGGTTTAATGGGTTTGGAAAGACATTAATCTATTAAATATGAAATATGACGTTAAAGAGTAATTAATGACAAAATTGTCATTTTTGGGTGAACAAACCCTTTATTAAAAGAAAGGTGAAGAAGATGAAGATAAATGTAGCTTTTCATGAGTGACACAGGAATTATTGTGCGTTCTTCAAATACTGCTCTAATGTTGTTTAGAGAAAAGGAATCTGAATCTGAAATGAGGCATCCAGTTTTGCAGCATCCGCACTGTTACCCTTGCTGTCTGGAGCCCCGGGAGCTTTTGGAAACCATTAAAACTTACACACTGACTCAGTGTGCAGTGTGTTCCGGTGACCTCACAAACCCATATTTCTTGCCAATAAAGTAAGATTAGAGGGTAGTGAAGAGGGAAATTCCACCTTATTTTGAGCAGTGTTTGGCATGGAAACACTCTCTTGCATTTTGAAACTGGTATGAGCTGTAATGAAAGCAATTTATTGGAAAGCAATGTAATCATAAAGTAATAATGAAACACCTCCACCAACTTTTTTAGTTTATAATTTTTTTATATTAGATGATGTTATATTTTATAATACTATATTATTATAATGTATAAAATTATATATATTATTTGTTTATAATTACCTAAATAATACTACAACAACTACCATTCAATCATCATTATTATTGTTAAATGGTATTAAATAATAGTGCATTTAAATGTTTTGTACCTCTAAGAAACAGGCTGACCTTCAAAAATGCCACTTCAGCCCACAGCATATGAGTCAAGATCATTTCTCCAAATCCTTCCCCAATACCCAGAAATCTCTGTGACATCACACTGTTACACGACCAGACACTTGTCTTGCCAGCTATGAGACGCAACACCTCACAGTGTGTGTGTTTCCACTGTGCCAAACCAGCCTTAAGTTTTGCTGCTTCCTTAAAAAACAGTTATGAATCAGTGGTGATGATGAAAGAGACACCAGCACAACACACCGCTGACAAATCTGCTCTTCTGCTCAGTTTAGGCATGAAAAGACTCAAATCAAAATCATTTTTTGTTCAGATTTATACTTTTTTTCTGTCTTATTTTTGGTGTGTCTCTTGCCTTTTCAAAAGCGGTGTGCTTCTTGAGAAGCTGAGCAGTGAAAGTGAGGTCACGTGACTATGATTTATCTCTTCTATCCTGGCAGTGATAATCTCTACCAAATGACGTCTCCGTTGGAACGTGGAATTACCTGGAATCCCGTCAGCTCGCTGACACCCAAGAGGTACAGACATTCTCATATAAACACCTGCTCCTTAAAATAATAACAATTATTTCCTTTCCTTTCTTTTTAACCTGTTTATGTTTTTTTCAGTTTTTAACCCTTTCCCGGCTCTCTGGGTCTTTTTGACCCGCAAATTTTAGTATTGTTAAAAACAGTTTTTCAGTAATGTTAGATTATGATTAGAATGTTACCTGAAAACCTAATCAAGAATGCTAAAAAAAGGGTTAATCTTCAACAAAAAGTAATTTTATTGTTATAATTTTGATTTCATAATATTTAGATATGAGTCAAACTGAAAAAAAACCTGTGAAAAGATATATTTTAGTTGAATAGCAAATAGCCAATAGTGGAGCTATGTGGCTATCTACTGGAAAAAATAGTTTTTTTTCATTTTAAAACTTCATTTTCCAAAATTTGCATTTTGCAAAAACCTATTTAAAAACAATTTAAAATACATTTTCATAAATGTTAAAAACTATGATAAGTTCTCCAAAAAATACACAAATGTGAAGTAAAAACATTAATAAACAAAATAAAATTACATTGGTTAAAAAAAAAAATGGTACAATTACATTTTGTTGATTGACACTGGGTGCTTAAAAAACCTTTTCTTTTCTTTTCTTTTCTTTTCTTTCTCACAGAAAGCCTGTATTATTTTTACACCCCCATCTCCTCTCTTCTCATCTTCTTTTCGTCTTCTCTGACATAGTTTGCCCTATTTTAATAAGTGTCTGTTTTGAAGGAAGGCCTCAATGTCCTCTGATGTGACACAGCACTTTGAAACAAAAGTACAGAGTGAATTAGGAG
The DNA here is from genome assembly GCA_032359435.1 of Enteromius unitaeniatus. NCBI lineage: Eukaryota > Metazoa > Chordata > Actinopteri > Cypriniformes > Cyprinidae > Enteromius > Enteromius unitaeniatus. Next base: position 2,788,699 of record JAUMHI010000063.1, read on the forward strand.
CATGAATCATGCTGTGGTGACAGCAGAGGAGATAGGAGTGAGTCCTGCTCAGTCAACCAGTCCAGCCCAGATAGAGTGTCTGACCTTGGATGTGTTGAAGGGGCAGTCTTGGGTAGCATGTTTTTGCACGTGAGAGTAAGGCAGAGAAATGTTGAAATGAAGAGATGCAGACAAGAGTGAAGGGGAAAGTCCAACAGGATTGTGAGAACTTTGCTTTGTGTTTTTAGCGATTGAGTGAATGTGTGCTTGTCTATGGACAGATGAGTAGGTGACTGGGATGCTGGACAGAATATTTATGCCGTCTGTCCAGATAAAAGATTTGGTATCCACCTTCCTCACCCCGAATGCCATAACAACAGGGTGTTTATCTACTGAACGGATGAATGGTCGGGCTGTGGGAGGACTGGGCCAGCAATGGTTGATTGTGTAGTTGAGCTGTGAAGTGAGTCAGACAAAGAAAAAGCTTTAGAGGTCTTCAGCTCTTCATCTGTTACTGCCCACACTACAAACCCCCCTCCAACTCCAACTGTCCAACGACATCCTTTTGTTATTAAGGAGAAAAAAGCTGATTCATATATAGCAGAGCTATTAAGACATGTTCAAATCTGTCTTTTCTGAGAATCAGAATAAAGATTATAGAGTCGTATTTACATGCTGCTCTAGATAATATGTCAGTTCTGTTAGAGCAGTCTCTGTAAGCGGTTTGCTTTATCTGCCAGTTTTGAATAACTGCAGTTATGCGTAACTACTCTGTGTCTTTGTGTCCAGTCACAGTGGTGCTTATGAGGCCGAAGCGTCTGCAGGAGCTCCGCTGGTGTACAGCTGCAGCACTCAGTATCACATACACACACATGGTGTGTTCAGAGGAGTACAGGTGGGGAATTGTAAAAACACTCAAACTCAAACATATTTATTTTATCTGTGCACACAGACTGGTTTCTCACTATAATATTACCATAAAGTGTGTTGTTATTAAAGGCATAGTTAAACTAAAAATTAAATCAATTACTCATCCTTATTAAGTCATTCCAAACATGTAAGACCTTCGATCATCTATAGAACACAAATTAAGATATTTTTAATGAAAACCGAGAGCTTTCTGACGCTTTAGGAGAAGCCACTGAATATAATAATTTCCTTATATAATAAATGTACTGTAACACAGAGCGAGCCAACGAAAAACCAAAAAAGAGGTCACTGTTTTCGGAAATGGATGCCTGTTGTTATGCAACACAATTATACACTGTAAAAAAATTCTGTAAAATTTACAGTACAAAAACAGTAGCTGTGGTTGCCGGAATTCAACTGTACAAAATACGGTAGCAACATTTTAGCTTTTAACTTTAAACTTAAATTTACAGTTAAATACTGTAATTTCATGAACTGATATGATGTTAATATACCAACCTGTTAAAGTACTGAGATCTGTTTGGTATCTTTGAAATACACTGATAAGCACCAAACGCAGGTGATGATGAGGAAGTCACATGATGAACCAAAGCCCGTCACAAGCAGCTTTTAAATATGAACACATACAGAAGGAGCTCAGAGTCATTCACACAAACACATGATGAGACTCATTCAGCTGAAATATACAATAAACATTCATTTAACAACATTACATGTAACATACAACTCTAATAAACATCACTGATTAGAAAAATAAACAGTTATTTTAAAGAAAAAAACTTTAAACTTTAAATAGTTTTCAAGGAATTCTAGGAATACTTTGATGAAGGACTTTCCGTAGACATTTAAGATTAATCAGATGCTGTCCCATCACACGGTCACAGGACTTTTTTGATGGGCAAAATGCTTTTCCATGTCCCATTATTCACATAAAAACCACATTAAGTGAGCACTTTTGGAAATTTAAAGAATTATTTTTCGATGTAATTTTTTATTACTCTTTTCTGATGTGATTCTTTAAACTTCGCATAAAACATGGTGATGGAAACGCAGCTACTGCTTCAGTTTGTAGTGTTTGTACAGCCTGAATCAACTTCCATCAGTGTTTGAGAAAGCTGATACTGTCCAGAGAATAGTGTGCATATATGTTTATAACTTTAGTTTAAAGCTTTTCTCTAAAGGCTTTTAAAAGCTAAATTGATATTTAACAGGCCACAAGATAAGAGGGTTTGTTCAAATGCAGAACTCATCCGGGGTTTGGTAATGCAGAAGTTAAAATAAACAAAGTTTCAGAAATGCAGCAGAATTGGCAAATAGAGTTTGCTGATTGCCAATTATACTGTTTTTGTTTTTTTTCTCCAGGATGTGCGGAGAGTACCAGGCATCACTCCCTCCATTAAATCATCAGAGAACAGTGAGAAACGGCCTTTCATGTGTTCTCACCCCGGCTGCAGTAAGAGATACTTCAAACTGTCCCACCTGCAGATGCACGGCAGGAAACACACAGGTGAGACAGACACCAACATATGAGGATTACACACACACAAAGTTTCCAGTTTTACTTTGGGGTCACAAACAATCCAAATAGCTTTTATAGGCTAGCTTGAGATATTATTTCTCTTAAAAAGCAGCAGGTAAGATTTACAGTGTTACGCAATACGCATAACAAAGTTATAAATCACGCGGAAATCTATTTTTTCAGACCTCCAATAAAAGAAATGAATAACAGGGAATTAAATTAGAAGATGTGAAAATTTCTGCATCGGTCAGAAACATAAATTCATGAGATCAGGTCCCTGGACACTTGAATTTCCAGCTCTCAGGAATGTCTGACTTAATTCTAGTGACAGAATGAGTCTGATAACAACCATTATTCACTACCATGAATCAACACACACACACACTCCTCAAAAAGTGAACTTTGGTGGCAATGCTGTTGTACTGTCTCATCCAATCAACGAAAGAAAAGACACGTTACAGTAATCATGAGTCTATGCAGGATAATTATTATTACTATTATTATTTATAAAACATTAGAAAAATAGATTATAGCTGACATAAAAGTGATACGAGGGTTACAGTTAAGGTCCTGTTTGTTATATATTACTTAAAATAAGCAAACAATGAAAATATTTAGAAAGCATTAATGAATCTTAGTTATCTTATTCATTTTATTTGACCTTAGCATACTATTGATAACAAATATTAATAAATTCTGTAACAGAGTGAGTTGAAAAAAACAATGAAATATTTCTTGTTATTAATACAATTCAATAAAAGACTGAAACTGCAATGAATACATTTAAATGTTCAATGCTGAAAATTTTATGTGAAACTAATTTTATTTTTAATCAAATATATTATCACAGAAAACCATGGTAACCATATTTGCAATTGCATTATTAAACAATAATAGACAATAATAGAAGACAATTGTGTTAATATCAGAGGTAACTTTGTCTATCTAGCTTTTGGTGGAGATAATGTTATCATAGTAAATTATTTGTAAGGGCCTCATCTCAGTTGCACGATAATCACCGGAATTACTAAGAAACATCTGGAGTGAGTAATTTGTGACCTCATGGCATGTACAATTTCACAGACAGGCCTAAAATGATGGTTTCTAACGCTCTGAGAATAACATGTTGAATTCAAACGGCGCCTCCTTGTGGAAGCTTCCTGTTAATGGCAGAGGCATGTTCACACATCCATATTGTGGTTTTGTGTCACACGCAGGTGAGAAGCCCTACCAATGTGACTACACAGGCTGTGGACGCAGGTTTTCCAGGTCTGACCAACTCAAGAGACACCAGCGCAGACACACAGGTAAGATACATCTATACTCTTCAAAATACTCCATAGCTGTAATGTTACTTGGAGGTCATTGAAGGGTTAGTTCATCCAAAAAGCCTGTCATTAATTACACACCCTCATGTCTTTCCAAACCCATAAGACCTTTGTTCATTTTTAGAACAAAATGTAAGATATTTTTGGCGATATCAGAGACCCTCCATAGACACCAACACACCTGAAATGATCCCAGGTCTAGAAACATAAGCGGTAAAACAGTCCATGTGACATCATTGACCCTCAGTCTTGCAACGCTACAATACTTTTTTGTGCAAAGAAAACACATACTATCCAGTTTTCAGCTAAGCCGGAAGGACTTGATTAGTTGGATCAGGAGTGTTTCATTCCGGTTCCATCTAAACTGTGCAGGGCTCCGGCCCTCGCCGAAATTGTGTTTGACATCCCTGTTTTAGAGAGTATCACAACGTAAGCGTACACTTTCCTCTAGGCATAAAAACAAGCACAGATTGAACTAACCCTTTAATATTCTACACTCATAGAAATAAAGGTTCTTAACTGGCATTGATGGTTCCATAAAGAACCTTTAACATCCATTGAATCTTTTGGTTTTTTATATATGACCCTGGAGCACAAAACCAGTCTTAAGTGTCAATTGATTAAAAACATCATCTGAAAGCTGAACGAATAAGCTTTCCATTGATGTATGGTTTGTTATATGATAATATTTGGCTGAGACACAACCATTTGAAAATCTGGCATCTGAGGAGGCAAAAAAATCAAAATGCTGAGAAAATCACATTTAAGGTTCTTAGCAATGCATATTACTAAGCAAAAATTAAGTTTTGACATATTTATGGTAGGAAATTTTCTAAATATTTTCATGGAACATGATCTTTACTTATATATCCTAATGATATTTGGCATATTTGGATAATTTTGACCCATACAGTGTATTTTTGGCTATTGCTACAAATATACCCCAGCGACTTAAGACTGGTTTTGTGCTCCAGGGTCACATATTAGTTATGCATACTAAAAAAATGTATGATATCACTGAAAATAAAATCCTTTTGGAACCTTTCATTTTTAAGTATAGTTTACTCTTAAACATTACAAGCATTTTAGCTTTTAGAATGGAACATGAAAACAGATCAAAAACATTGGTGACACATCTTTTATCCAAACTTTTAAATGAAATTGCCCCACCCACCAATTCCAGCTGTCATAAACCCATCACTTGTATAAAGAATGTGAAGCCCACCACAGCTGTCTGTGTCCTGCAGGCGTCAAACCCTTTCAGTGCGAGACATGTCAAAGAAAGTTTTCACGCTCAGACCATCTGAAGACCCACACTCGGACTCATACAGGTAAAACAAGTGCGTAAGCCTTTTTTTCAGACTTCTCAAAAAGCATTTATTGCGTATGCATTGATTTGATTAGAGCGCATCAATACAATGTGTTTGTGTGGTTTTCAGGTGAGAAGCCGTTTACGTGCCGTTGGCCCAGCTGTCAGAAGAAGTTCGCCCGCTCTGACGAGCTGGTCAGACATCACAGTATGCATCAGAGAAACGTGAGCAAACTCCAGCCTGCTGTTTGAGACGCTGTACATACACTGTATATATAAACACACACAAACACTGTTAAGAGCTTTCAGTCAGTGAACTGCACTGCTGACATGAATCCCAGCATCCCTATAAGAGAGAAAACGGTTTTATTGAAGTTTGCCTTGTTGTATTTGACATGGAACACTGCCATTTGCTGCCATTGTGTCTGCATCATTCTGGGTCATCTCAGTTTGTAAATAAGAACTTTTTACATTTGTAATACTTATTTTTTACATATATGGAAGTTGATTGCACTGGGTATACTTTTTTTTTTTTTTTTTTTGAAATGGCAAGATGTGCTGGGTCACTTTCATTTCTTAATTTGGAAAATAAATTGTGGATGAGTGAGGAACGGCTGGTGTAAAAATCATATGCACTGTAATGCCTTTGTATATATTTGTGAAGTGACAACAGTCTTTCTTAACATAATAAACAACTTTATACATTCTCAGGAAATTGATTGTTTTAGTAAACGTGTGTGTATTTATGTATATGTATGAGACACGTGAGTGAATGTATACATAACCATGTGTACACAATTGATTTATTGTATTTTGTGGCTATTAATATCAACAAACTGCAATTTGATTATATGTTATATATATTGGAATGTAGGATAAAAAAATTCTCAGTTTTTGCAAAATAACTCTTCAAATACAGAATTGCAAAATATAAACTGCAGACAATGTACAATGTATATACAGGTCCTTTTCAAAAAAT
>JAUMHI010000063.1:2796758-2812252 GCA_032359435.1 Enteromius unitaeniatus
GGCAATGCATCTCCTTTCCATTGCAATGAGAAGAAAACTGGCCAACCAATAAGATTTGGGGATGTTGAAAATTAAAAAAAACAGCCTGCTTACAAACTTTCTTCAAAATATCTTCCTTAAGTGTTCAGCAGAACAGGTTTGGAACAGCTCAAGGGTGAGTAAATGATGACGACTCTTGACAAAACTTTTGGGTGAACTGTTTTTTTTAGGTTTAGGACCAAACTTGGTGACCCCTGACCTAAAGGCATTGCAAATATGGAGTGAACAACTTTACTTAAAAAGGCAGCTTCTCTGATCACGACAAAAAGTGCACATCCTATGGTGAACTCTCTCAGTTGTTTGCATAAGTCTGAACAGAAGCATTAACAGTAGTTCATTTACATTATTCCTTGTTGAACTAAACTTTTTGCCCAGAATGTGTCTTGTATTGGAAAAATCTCACTAGAGTTTAGAAGAGAGCTACTGTAAATCACCCTCACATGTGAAATCACAATGAAATCACATTTAAATCACAATGAAATCACATGTGTCAAAAGAAAACATTATTCTGTCACCACCACAGTGCAGCCCAGCCAATCAAAAGCAGAGCTATAGGTGAAAACACTAAACAATTTTTTTTTTCACCAATCTCTCTCTCACACACACACACACTCACTTAACACAGACAAACAGTGAATACAGTGCACAGTCGCAACAAAATAAAATAAAAAAAATCACAAGACAACAAATATAAATCAACTGGACGAATACAGTAAGCTTGTACAAGGCCAAACAAAACTAAAAAGACAACAGCTGATCCCGATTCACACACACACACAAAGCTTCCTGGGGTTAAAGGCACTGTGTTAGATGGGTGGGCGTTGACGAGGTGACACGTGGGGCACCATGCCATGCTGAGCGGTTCATGCCAAGCGACCAACCACATAAAACCCCACCTACCTGCCCACCGTCCCCAACCAATGGGCTGCTTCTGTCTACCTGTCTATCTGGAAACCAACCAATTACAGCGTCACAATGCAAAGAACACACGTCCCCTTCACATAGTGTGACCTGTACTCAAAGCACTGTCAGATGCTATGATTATCAAGGCTGTGATTATGAGATTAATGCAGTATTACATCAGATTATTTACAGTCTTATATAAGCAGGTATTTCTGAGTCATGTGATCGTTGGTTTTACAGTGATATTGAAGGTGAATTTCTCTCTGCTCACCTGTGGACAGCTGACTGTGAGACCTCCGCCGGGTTGTGGGGGTCTTAGAGTTGGAGGAGAGGGTTGAACCTGCGCTGCTGGCCCTTGAGATGGGGAGCGGCACAGGGGTGACGGGAGGAGAGTCCAGCTTTGTAAGAAACAGATCATTTTGAGGGGTGAGAATCAAGGTGTAACTGGTGAAGTGACATTTCACCGACTTTACAGGAGGGCCAAAACCAAAAAATGACCATCCTTTGATATGACTTTGTGTACTACTTTTTTAAGCCCTTATAACAAATATTTGTACGCTCCTGACTGACAATACACTCATCAAGAGCTCTTATATGATATTCAATTTCACCAAAAATGTCACATACACCCTTCTGGTTCTCACTCCTCGATTTAATACCTTTAACCAGCATTTATAGCGCCATATGAAGAGTGTTATTTTTTCCCAAATTACCTATTTTTGTATTTTTCGTTGTACAACTTAACATTTCATTAATTGTTTATAATAAAATTTGTTTTATTTTTCTACATTTCCATTGTATTTCCCCCAAATTATACATGTTTTCCATTTTAATTATATTGGATTCAATTTTAATAATTAAACTGTAATAATCAAAACATGTCTAATTAGTTGAAACCTTGAAACAAACAATTGAACAATTTAGCAATAAGAAAAACACATATTAGGTGGTTTAAATAGCTTAACTAACTGTTAATACCTGGAAAGCATGTCTAATATATCATACATTTAGTATATTGTTTATGACATGCAATTATCATTAAAATAGCATAAAACATTAAACTATTATACAATAATTCAGATATTACATTTAAAGCCATTCAATTAATCTTTGAAGATGTACATTACATGGCAATAATACAATTATCAAACAAACTAAGTTTTGTACGGTAGATGTTTACTGTTATCACTTATTTAGACAAACACTGGGTCCAAGTTGCCTATGTGAGCACCATACTGTAAATTTTCCAAATTTTACCACACAACTCACATTAGAAAATATGAACAGGAGCTAAGGAAAAGGAATAATGAGAGCATTGAATGAATGAGGCCACTGCAATTTAAAAGCTATTATTGATCTCTTTCATGAACACGTGGTGTGTGTGTTTGTGATGCTGTACCTCCACGCTGTCATGAGTTGGAGAAGAGGATGTTGAGGAGTTCTCTGCTTGGCGGCGTGAGGAAGATGAGGGCCCGATCTCAACGGTACGAACACGCTGAGCGAACTTCAGAGAGCAAACTGACTCACTGACATTACTCTCTAGAGGAGACACCTGACACACACAGAAGAATCCCAGTTGATCCCCGAGTTTTGAGAAAACTATATAAACTGTAAACAAACTAACATGATGTAGGTGAAAGATTTTGTAGACTTGTGATGGGAATCATAAGGAATTTAAGTACTGTGCTTCTAATTCAGAAACCACCTAGTTCTGATTCCATTAATGTTTTTATAAAAACTAAATATTAAAATCTCGGTTACACTGACACACACACACAAAACAATGCTGTGTGATTAATAAAATCTGATTCTGAAAGAGGATTAACATCCTTGTAATTACAACTTCAAAAATGTTCCAAATGACCAAGACTTACGCTTTGTGAAAAACAGTCAAAATTCAAGCAGTGACATCTTATATTTGTTTGTTCAATTATACCCATGTTTGGTTACTCTCAATGCTTCATAACACAAAATTAAGACCTACATTAGACACACAAAAGAGTTTGAAATTGAAATTGCTGTATTCAGGTATTGTCTGACTGCACAAATGAAAGAGAATTCTGAGCAGAACTTCTCAGCTTGTCATCTAGTAATTATGGTAATAACGCAGCTATTAGTAAACTGTGCATAAAATCACCAGGAATATTTATTAGGAACTTAAATGCGTTTTGATTTCATTTTTAATACAAAAGACTTCCGATTCTATTAGTTCACAATAAAAGTTCTTTAGCGTAAAAGTGCACACGCTCTCCTGTTGTTCTATGCCAAAGTGCTTAAAATACCTGGTCTGCTCATGCTGTACCAAGTACAGTCTTTATCCCTAAATCCATTATAATCCACTCAAAATGTGTTGAGGTTTAAAGTGTGCCTCTCTCCATTATAACCCTGCTGACCCAGTGATCGCTCACGCACCTGTACCATCATGAGGGTCTTGCTGTCTCCGCTGAGCGAGTCCTGCAGCAGGTACGTGAGGCGGGAGTTCCTGAAGGGCACGTGTGAGTGTTTAGAGCGCAGGGCATTGATGACGTCTCCCAGCGCAGACAGTGATTTGTTGATGCACTGGGCCTCACGCAGACGGCTGCCCTCGGCCCCAGACTTGGCAATCCGTTCGGAACCAGCCAGATCCACCAGATTGAGTTTACCTGCAAATATTAGGAGAAAAAAAGTGAAGGTTTCATATTTGCATTTGAATAATTTTCAGATTAAACAAACAGCGTACCTGAGGTGCGGTGGCCCGTGGATGTGTTGAAACCTGCCACTGTGACGATAAGGAGCGCGTGAGAGCGAGAGCTGTGCTCGTTTAGATTGGTGCAAGCTGTGGCCCTGTTCATGTGACCCAGGTCAAACACCTGCAGGGTCAAAGGTCAGGGGTTACAAACAATGAATTTAACTGAAATGGGTTGATGCTTGTCTGTATGACAGACTTGGCATCAGAACACTGATTGTTGAACACTTTTAAACTATAGAACTTGCACCAAATAATTTAAGAACGGGTCCCACTTTATATTAGGAGGCCTTAACTACTATGTATTTACATTTAAATTAATAATTTTATACAAAGCACTTACTGCGTATATACATGTTTCTCCATTGTACTTATATTTAGAAAAATACCTATTTGTAGTTACATCTGTAATTCATTTCTCTAAATACATTTATTACTACTACATTTACCCATCTTCTACACCTTAACCCACCCTTAAACTTACCCATACCACCAAACCTGTCTCTAACTTTACCCATATCCCACCTCAACAAAATACATTATGAAAACAACAAGTACATTGTACTTATTTTTTTGATGTAAGTACATCGTAGTTAAGACCACCTAATATAAAATGTGACCTAAAAATGTGACTGTTTTACAGTGTCTGTTATTCTAGAGATGTCCGTGTACTATAGTAATACAGTAATTAGTATGCATAATTACAAGCAACTAACCTTAAACCAAACCCTAATCCCATAGTAAGTACAAGTTGTACATTGTTACAATGTAATTATACAATTAAATACAGAGTAATATTAATTAACAAAGACACCGAATGACAGTTTCTTAAAAGCCTAATTTATCATCATGTTTGTCACTCACATTTAACATGATTTCTAAAAAAATTAATAATAAAAATAAATATGGATAATCAGGCAAACCTAAGCTGCAGTAAGAGATCGTCATGAAATTTTACTTTTGATATTATAACATTAAAGTTATGCATACTATAAATGTACTTAATAAAAAGCATTCATTTCAAATGTGTATCATGGCCCTAATGAGTACCTTTTACTACTAAAAGGCCTTTTGTTCACCAAAACAAAATTAAATTTAGAGGCCTTAGACATTTGCATATTCAATATGACAACATGTTTAAAATAAAGTAAGACCAATTTGTAAGAGAAATTATATTAAGTATATATTTAAGTAGTAAAAATGTACATTTTTCACAGTTTTCAAAGTGGAGTAGCAATGAATCTGCTTTATTCGGTCAGACAAAAGACAAACTGTAATATCTAGTTTAAAATCGAATAGTGGTGATATTCAAGTTCACAAAACTGGCACTGAAGCTTGACGACAGGCAGCCTGCCTCTGCTTGGATGCTGTGAGCTTCACCTTGTTAATGTCCTCCACGCTCTCCACCGTGAACTCTGTGAGTCCCGGCACATACAGCTGTCCACTGCCGTCTGGACACATCTTTATATCCAGCTTCTCGTTGGGATTGTCGCCCAACAGGTTTCTGTTGGAATCGGATGAATACAAATTAATTCAAGTCATCTGTTGACATTAAGGTATGTGCAAAACTGAAAGTGGGGCACGGATTATCATTACGCAGCAAGCTGAATCAGAACCTATGCACATCTGTTTGAGTTACACAACACGGCAGGAAAAGTGAGGGACAGGACGAGCGAGCAGACAGCGCAGGGGGAAATGCGTGACGTGTGATCTGTTTATGTCTTGCAGATGGCCTGAGAGATTTTAAATCTAATCTGTTTTTACATAACTGCTGACCGTCACACACACACACTTCACTGTGAACATACTGGGACAATTATATAAAGGAGTGCTGAATATGCTGCACTTATGAGCCCGTCATATGCTGTCACTGTGCAGTTCTACTTGTGTCTGTTTTTCTCACCGAAGTGTCTCATTGTAGATCTCCACCATGCTGACGGTGATCTTGTAGTCCCAGTCAGGCTTTTTCTCAGACACTTCAGAGAAGAGCAGCCGCAGAGCACGCTGGTTAATGCCAGGGTTTTCAGGGACACCCTGCATGAAACACACACATGAGAGACTGACCCCAAAATTACATAACCAACGTGTGTGGTTTTTTAAACAAATTAAACTTGATTTTAAATGTAAGTAACACAAAAATGCTTAAGAGTTTGAATGAATGATATTCATTTAAAAAAAAAAAAAAGATTACATTTAACAGTGTTACTGAACTAAACTTCTAATCATTAAAAGAACTATATTGTTAAAAGCCATTTATAACTATTCTATTTCTAATTAATTTTTAAATGAATTAATATGAATTTATTTCTGAAGTATCGTGTGACACTGTAATGATGTTAAAAATTCAGCTTTGGTCACAGGAATACTACATTTTAACATGTATTCAAATAGAAAAATTATTTTAATAATGCTATTTTGTTATAATCACAATATTAGTGTTTCAGTGTGATTCTGAGCAAACAAATTGCACAAATTTGACAAGGACAGACAAAAATATGCTTTAAATTTAATATTTCAATTTTATTATACAGTAACATAAATAAGATAAATACTCTAAATATCAAATAATTATATTGAGAAATTAATATAAATATTAATATTCAATGAAATAATATAAATAATAACATTAAATATTAATAAACATGCACTACATAAATATTCTCTCTCTCTCTCTCAAATTTTACCTATTTTTTAGACTATAATGTTACTTTTTTTTTGTTCCAGGGTAACATTTGGCAACATGTGATATACCTCCATGGTATAGGTCTTTCCAGAGCCGGTCTGCCCATAGGCAAAAATGCATACGTTAAAGCCATCAATACAGGAAGTGACCAGAGACTGCACTTCCTGAAACACCTGCACAACCACAAGAAAGTGTCTAGTAACGGATGTAATAACAAGACTGTGATTTAATAACTGATACAGGAAACACAACTGTAGGAGAAAACCTACCTCCTCCTGAGTGGCCTGAGTGGGAAAGACTTTGTCAAGTTCAAAGGTCATGAGCTTGCCCTTATTTGACAAGAGGAGAACAGCATCATCATCAGGGTCAAAGGTCACTATGTTTTTGGTGTCAGCAGCATCTGTTTCTCCGGCACATACGGGACGCACACGGCACAACACACGAATGTTTCCTGAAAAATAAGATCTTTATAATAAGATCATCTAACTACATAGAATCAAACTACATAATATGCACCGAACTACACAATTCCCCACAGTTCGCACCTTTGAGGCGCACCAGTTCATTGTGGCATTTCTTCCTCAGGTTCATCTCCCGCTTGTATTTGCGCAGCAGCTCTTGGTTAGCGCTGCTCACCTCTCCAATCACCTGACAGATCTGTAATCACAGAGGGACACGACCGGTGAGCTGCGGTCAGGCTGATGTGTCTCGAGCTCTTATGTGCTCCTCTCACCTCCTGCTTCGCCTCAGCGATGGCTTTCTCCAGCATGAAGGGGAAATCCTGCACCTGTCTCTTCAGACAGTTGTAATCACAGGTGAGGGTTCTCAGAGCCGGCTGCAGCGTCAGCAGGTTCATCCGCACACCTGTTACACAACAACCAAAGAAAAATAATAAAGCATAGAAGAAAAAAAAAACCTGAAGCCTTTTTGAGATACGTGAAGAGTTTGGTAACACATTCTCAATATTACGTAGTTGCTTATTATTAGCACGCCTAACTTTTTGGCGGTTTATTATTAGTGCTTATAAAAATGACTATGTTCTATATGCCTAATCCGACCCCTTACCTAAACTTAACTACTACCTTACTATTAAAAAGCGGCAAATCATGACTAGCCTCAATTTGAGGCAAATCAATTTAGTGTTTTGTTAACAGTGAGAACTGGACATTAAAACTCAACTTTTTTTTTGTTATTGTGACATTACTTAAAATCTATGATCATTTTATTTACATTTTCAGATTTTAATTTAAAAGTTAAATTTCCAATATTCTCAATGTTGAGTCTGGTTAGGGTGACGAATCCAGGTTTTTACTCAAATTAACACACCTTTGGAATAAAAGACCTATGGATGTTTTTTCTCAGTGGATACATTTTGTAGTAATGGACACATACAAAAAAACGAAGGTCAGTTTTTTTTCCAAATCTTCTGGTCTTTGACCTTTCTAATGAAGTACATTTTGTGAAGATAATAGACTTAAGACAAAAAATAAATAAAATTAATGTATTTATGTATCCATGTACGCATAGAAATAGCGGTTTCACCACATTAACAGCTAAAAGCTGCTAATTATTTTATTATGTATTTTATTATGTATTTATAATTCATAAAACATTTATATTACACGAATACAGTTGCTGTACAATATCACTAATAAAATACAGTATGACATAACAACAACTTTTATATAAAGCAATACAAAAGACAGTACAGCAAACAGTGCTGTGATATGACAAATACTTAAACTGAAGTATACTTCCTGGTTGTTTTGCTTTAAGATGTCCTTGTTTGAGTATCGAGTAATATTAATTAACAACATGTACAATTATAAGATATGGTTAATTGCTTGTAATTCTGCATAATTTACTGTTATTACTGTGTGTAATATGTTTAACAAGAAGAGTTACTTTTTTTGCATCAAAAGAAATGAGAATATGAGAGGAAAACATGCCTAGCCCATGAAAATTCTATTTTTATGAAATTACTTATTTAATTACTAAATTACTTATTTTTATGTTGACTTGAGAGCAAAACGTGACCTGGACACATCTCACCTGCTAGGTTCTCGTGGACGGCCTTCATCTCGCTCTCGGCTCTGATGAAAGCTTCCTCAATCACTCTGTTTTTCTCCTCCTCCAGACTCTGCATCTCTGCCTCCAGCTGACCCTGAGCTCTCTCCATCTCACCCTCATACACCAGGATCTAACACACACACACACACACACACACACACCAATCACTGTCAACACATCTGACTCCAAGGTCAACAAAATCCTATGTCACTGAGCTCCCTAAGTTCTATGCAAATAGTAAATGTTTTAAATAAGGAATTACATAAGGTTATATAAAGGAGCTTTTATACTTAGAGATTAAATTGCCAAAACACTGCATGACTTGTTGGTTGTACTCAATTGTATCAAGATCAAGAACACCTTTTTACAGAAACTGATTTTCATCTTATTTATATGTCATGAGAAAACCAGTTATCCAAGCAAACAGTCCTCAACTGTAACCCTATCCAGACTGGATACTTAAAATGACCAAACTAGCATTAAATAACCAAGAACTACTATATAAAGTACGTATTTAATTTCAGCTATTATAACTTAATAAATGTATGCAATGTGAATCTAAAAAATGTTTGGAATTACATCTACGCAACAAGTCAAACATCTGATGTGTGTGATATTGGTCATTATGCTTCCTAATATATCAGCTAAAAACATATCAGCTGACAACTACTTTCTACCTTAATGCTAAATCATCACAACACAGTTTAACACATCACAGAACAGCACAGAGATCTCCTACGTTCCACCTTATTTTAATAAAATAGCTTTACATCTGACCAACATAACACAAACCCAGTCATGACTACTAACCAGAGTCATTAGTTAGACTGATCTACTGCAGTTAGTTAAGTGAAAGAAGACCTGAGGGTGGGTGGAGGGCTGTTGGTCACACATGGGAAGGGCACCATCAATACATACGTAGAACACAACGGGGTGACATCGACTATTTACTGTAAGTTATGTGGAATTACTAGTGTAGGTAGAACAAATTATATCCCTGAAGGGAATCAGAGCTAGTTACTCTGCAAAGTTTCAGGGCTTCACAGGTCAAAAATGAGCATGAGTCAGGAATCTGCATTTCTGAATGGCACTTCTCACATCAAACCACTTCCTATAACCCCAGTTGGAATCTGACCCATGACACATTTTGGACCTTTGACCCTTGCAGAGTAATCTGGCCCACCTTGGAGAGCCTGTGGGTGACCTCGTTGTTACCCCCACCCACCGCCTTGGAGAGCAGGCCGTACAGACGGCCGCGGTCCGTCCTCAGCTGCAATGCAAGTGAAGAGAGAGAGCCGTTAACCTGCCCTGGCCTGAAACTAGAGCCTTGTGATAACCACCATGCAGAACACACAGACAGATTCAGGAGCCCAGTCATAAAAAACCTGAATTTACAGTATAATGTGAAATGCTGGATGAGCAGATCAAAAATAGGGCTGAATAATCAATCAATTCTCTATAGGGACTAGTGTCTGAGAATAGGTTCAAGCACAAAACACGGCTATGCAAATATGAGGCCTGCAAGTTCTGGGTTGAATTCGGCTTCATCTACTAAACATACTGAATCATGTGTGACGCTTATGGAGTTTTTAGCATCTGTCATCTCGCTATATGTAGACATGAGCATCATCTCCAGAGCTGCTCTGAGAGTTACTTCACCAACATGTCATTTGATAAACAGATACACAAATAACTATAAAGCCCTTCACTACAACCAACCAAAATAAAAGCTATGTTTCACTTTACGTTTTGACAGAAATACATTACTACTGTATAATAGAATGTACTTCTCAAAGTGATACCAGTAATACAGTTTAAATGAGTTTTTAAAGGAATATCATACAATATATACATTTTTCATTCATGTCAAGCAAAAAACTTTTTTTGGAAGTGCTGCACAACAGAGGTTTGCAATATGTAAGATTAATTATTGTTATCTTGATGCATTTATTTGATTACCGCCCTTTTTATACACAATTATACATAAATAATAAAACACACATTTAGTTTTAATTTTAGTTCTCAGTTTTATTTATTAAAAATCAGGCCATTTAAAACTGAAAACATTAAATTAATTATTAAATATGAAGGATTTCATATGATTTATTTACTACTAACACCAAAAAACTAGGCCTTTGAGAAAACATGAGATCAGATCTCAACAGACCACCACAGACAGGGTCAGATCTGAGCAGTATTTGGACACTAAAGCAGCACACACAGGAAGTGAGTGTGTTACCTGCTGGCGGAGCTGACTGCTGGTTCTCTGGGATTCGTGCAGCTGCTGCTCCAGCTCTCTGAGGAGCTGTCTCTGGACGCTCAGCTGCTCCTGAAGTGCCTGGTTACGGGCTTGAGCCTCCATCAAAGCCTGTTTACACTGAGCAGACTCCACTTCAACCGTCTTAGTCACATACTGCAGGAAGAGAGAGAAACAGATTAAATCACTTCAGCGAGGAGAAGTAAATATTGGTTTTGGTCAGAGGAAGAGAATCAATATATTTGGTGCATTCCTTACAGCGAGCACACTGTGAATTCTCAGGGTATTTGATTTTGTAAATGTGAAGAGAGTATGCATTTAGTGGACAACGTACTAAGGGAAAAATGGAAATAAAACCAGATGCCATGTTTGCATTTTGGGGCCAATTAGTGAATCTTCTCTTAGTTAGCATTTATTTACACTACTGTACCAAAAATGTTTATTTTTTTTTAATTAAAATTAAAAACCCAATAATGAAAGTTTTACTCGCTTTTGAAGGCATCTCTTTGTGTTTGGCTGAGCGAGCTGGTGAGCAACACATACAGAGAAATTATTATTTTGGAAAATTCTGTATTAGACCCTTTTGTATTACTTTTATTTTAAAAAAGTTTTAGGTTATCGCCGGTGCGATCTTTCGATTTAACTGCCTTATATTACTTTGGTTTTATGCTATTTTGTCTAACTTAAATTTGCTATACTATTGTCTTTATGTTTTTGCTTTTTTTGTTTTTTTTTAAACAAATATATACAAATCTGTAAACTAATTAAACTTTAAGATTGCATTTTAATAAAACATTTAAAATATCAAATTTTGAAGCCTGTATTCTCTGTCATATCTGTTAGCGGTATGCATTATTGGATGTTTATTTAAGAAAAACAACCATTCCAATGCACATTAAGAAAGAGATGACAGTAATTTGTGGCTCATGAGGAATAACAGTCATTTACATATTGTAGGTCATGTTTCTTTGAACGCTTCATTAGCCCACTCTCACCTTGACCTGTGGTGTCAGAGCAGCCTGGTGAGACAGCGCCTCCTCAGCATCTTGAAGCCGTGAGGTCAGCTGCTCCTCACTCTGGCTCCTGAGACGTGATGCCTCCTCAAGCTGCTGCTGGAGCTCGTGTCTGCGATGCGCTGCCTCCTCCAGCTGCTGCTGCAGCTGAACTACTACACCTGTCCTCTCCTGCACCTGCTGCTCCAGCGTGGCCAGTCTCCGCTCCCGCTCGCGGCATTCCTCGTCCTTACGACACAGCTCTCCGCGGAGGGCCTCCACATCCTGGGACAGACAGAGAGAGAGAGAGGACACCTGTCAAACACCACAACATTTATAGCATCAAGTAATCATATCAATACAGAAACAACCAATCGGACTGTGATTTGTGGTTATGCGAGTACCTGGCTGTGTGGGTATTGGCTGGTAGAGCGGCTGGTCTGGGTCTGACTGGCCCTCAGCTCCTGTTTGAGCCGCTGGTTCTCACTCTCCAGCACCTCGAGCTGTTTCTCCAGATCTGTCGCCCCCTAGACACACATTTACTTGAGGATTTCAAATAGTTCTATATACTGATTATAATTACTATTGGCAAATTATATATTATATATATATATATATACACAGGGTAGAAAAACATGAAATAAGGGATAAACAACGGCTAGATGTGCATTAAAATCTACTTTTAATATTTTTTATTAATGTTGAGTTTCTTTTTAACAATTTGTGGAAACAATTTTTTTTTCCTTTTATAACAATAAGAAGAGTCGTTGAGAAATTTAATGCATCTTTGTTCTTATTTTATTAGTAAGTTTTTATTAAAAGCATTAACTAAATGTACTTTTTTAAATACATAAATGAATAAATGTTAATTCTTTTTTTTTACAAAAGAGGGTGAAGTTTTATTATATTTAGCTTTCTTAGAGGGACAAAAGCTGTAAAGTACAATTAAGCACACCCACACCCATCTCGAATTTGAGATCAGTGCATGTAAATGTTCCAGGGCTGAAGGCATACATTCCTCTGCTATCAACAAAACAGAACTAGATAACCAGGTTAACACTCCCTACCCTTCCCATTATAAAACTAAATCAGGTCAGTGTAAACCTGCAGGAGCATGAGCTCTTTATTAAACAATAGAAATCTGGTTTAAACAAGTGTTGTGACTTCAGCCCACCAGGATCAGCTGATTCATACAATGGAACCGAGTGTGCCACAACTCTTCCCTGTCCCTAATAATTCAGTCTCTCACCAGCTCAGAGCGCAGTCTCTCCACCTCCTGCGTCTGATCCACTAGTTTCTCCTCCAGCTCCTTGACCTATAAAACCACAAACCAGCAGCATTCAGTAGTCAAATCCCTTTACATAATGAGCCAGTGAGTTTCATGCATCCACCCTCATGATGTATCGATCTATTTTAATCTAACCAGATAGAAACAATGAATATCAATGCATTAAAGGTCACAATACATGGTGGCTGAGGAATGTAAATGATCTGGTGGTGCTTTTGTGAGTCTAGCTTGAAAACTGAGCCCTATTCTCTATGTGTGTGTGTGTGTGTGTGTGTGTAACGTACCTGTGTGCGCAGCCCTGTAATGAGAGAGAGATGTTCTCCCTTGTCTTTTTGAAGTTGCTCCTGTGAGTGAACTTTACTCACTTGTACAGCGCTGGGAAAATCCACAGGCCTCTGTGTCAAAACACCAGAGATCCTCACACCTACAAACACACACACCATGACAATCAAGCAACCTTTTCTAATTTTAGGTCACAAGATAATATATTTTATTAAAATACATTATTAAATATGGAATAAAAAAAAAAATGTATTAATGTTTGTAATTATATAATGTTTCAATGTTTCCAAGTTTTTTTTAAAGGAAGTACATAACCTACTACATTTATTTTCAAACCCATATGACTTTTATTCCACCATACCAACAACAAGACATGAAATAAATATTATAAATGTGTTAACTATAAAATATTAAATATCAGATTAATATAATATCTATTAATAGTTATTATTATATTATTAATAATAATAAGGTAATTTATTTCTAAGCCAAACCCTTAATCCTAACCATACATTAAGTACTTGTAGTTAATTACTATTGCTCAGTACTTAAATCTATAACACAACGGTAACAAGGAAACTAATTAAAATGAAAAAAATAATTAAAATAATAATAAATAGAAAAAGCACAGCCTCATATATCAGGACTCTTTCTCACCTGTAGGTGACACAGCTTGGTTGAGCTGGCCGTCCTGCAGTCTGAGCTGCTCTTGAGGTTCGTGGTTAATAGGCGAATGTTCGTTGTTCTGGTGAAGGTCTTGGTGGAGCTGGTGGTCGTGTGTCTGCAGTCGCTGTAGCAGGAGTCTTTTTGCAGCGTCTTCGCTGCGCAAACGTGCCTGGAACTCACAAACTCTTTCTTGCAGCGTCTGCACAAACACACAAGAAACCATGAGTGCCAGCCATGCTAAAGACCCTCACATGACCTGAACTATGAGGTAAACACTAAAGCAGACAACCCGAACAAAAACAAAAAAAGGAAAGGGGTAGGGATTTCAGAAATGAAATGCACAGGCACATTTTTTTTTATTTTTTTAAAGAAGTAGTGTTTGTTGTAATTTACTCAATCTACTTCACACATGCATGGAAGTAGGACATCAAATATTTTAGAATTTATATATAAATGTACTAGTCTTTTTACATTTTGTTTTATTTTTTGATCACTTTATGATTTAACAAAGAACTACCAGGACAGCAACAAAAATATGTGATTAAACAAAAAACAACAACAAAACAATCATACAAGTTTGGAATGAAAGCAAAATAAACTATTGCTTTAACTTTACAAGAAAATGTAATGGGCGAGTGACTATTCCTACTGGCACAAACTACCTTAGAGGTTTTGTAGTCATCTGGAATTAATAAAGCTGGATCTAAGAAAGACATTTAAGCGAACAGGGTGGATCTATAAACATGAGAGACTTTATTGCAGTACAGTGTGCTTTGTTAAGTTGACGTCAGAACGACACAAAGTAGCTCACAGCTAAGCACAAAGAAAGAATCAGAGGGAATTACGTAGGCAGACGTCCAGGAACAGGACAAAGTAACCTTCTGTGCAGGTGAAATGGTGAGAAGGCAGCGCAGAGACACACAAATGAAGAATGAGGAAGGAAAAAAGGAGAGCAGAAAGCATGAAGAAAAAAAAATAATAATAAAAAAAAAAAAAAGACAATTATGAACAAATTCTGAAACCGCAAAACAAACTAAACTCAACCTGGAATATCAGGACAACTGTGCACATACCAACTCCTTCAGATGAAGCTGTATTTGAAGATTTGAAAATCAATCTTAAAATCCTATATTTCAGAGATTGGTTTCGACTGGAAATCATTGCACCTTCACAAGTAACACTGCCTGGTCAACACAGATAGATCTAGAGAAGCACATACACAAAGCTATCCCATGTCAAAACTATTGTTTGTATTGAGAGTCATCGTCAATGCATTGAAAAGCAGAGATCAGGACACACCACACATGTGATCTCCAGCCAATCGGATCTCTCCTGTGCTCATGGTATGCTGAAATGCTGGACACTCCAGCGCACTCAAATCTCACTCCAGATTGTCTTTTTCATAATGATAATCGTCTCAGAAAATATCCCGGTTTCGTGGTATATGGTATTAAACTATCATTATTATTTTAAGTATGAGCAACAATGACCTTTAAATTAATAAAAGGAGATATGTTTTTTTGGTTGAACATGATTTATTGTAAAAAAAGTTTGGGGAACTCATTTTACTTCAGAGCCATTGTTAAAAA
>JAUMHI010000063.1:2829609-2844225 GCA_032359435.1 Enteromius unitaeniatus
TGGGGTCTACTATTATACACACAACACTAACTGTGTGAACTCATTAATAGGAAGCTGCAGAGAAGATATGTGCATTAAAAAAAAACTGCAAAAAAGCTCTAATACTAATCTCAACCATTTTGATCTCTAGGGATGTAACGAGTACACAAAAATTCTGAAATAAAAAGGTACAAAAGCTGTAAATGGGGTCACTATTAGGTTCAGGTATGTACAAGTATTAATATGTACCAAAATTGACCCTTTAGGTACAAGCATGAACCTTTTGAAAATGTACCGCCCCAGTGACAGCTTTGATATCTTTATTTCTGAGAGGGTATTATTGACCGTACCTCAATTGGAGTTCACAGTTCAGAGAGAAAGAAAACACCTGTACCAGTTGTCCCACTAGGAATGTGTGTACTGTTACACCCCTAGTGGACACATTTGCTAAAAATTATTTTGATACAGACTTCTTTCTTTTAGACCAATTCAAGTCAAAGGATTCACTCTCACAGTTGTTTCCCTGCATGTTTCCCTCTACACAACAGCCGTATTGGAATGACCTCAAGGAGCTTCATTTGCCTGAGGGCATGACAGACATCAAGTCTGACAGCAAACATGTGACAGTTCTCCACCTCAACAAACACACACACAGCTCTAGGATGAAAGCGTCAGTGTCATAGTTGGTTCTCACTGAGTCTTCACTGAGGAATGTACTTAAGGGCATATTCGGGAATACAAACTGGAGAAGGCAGCCCAACATGTCAGTATCACACCCCATCTAACAAAGAAAGAAACGTACAAATAAGCCTTCTACAATGCACTTCAATGAAAGTTGTGCAATGCACGGTTTCATTTGTTATGATAAAAAGTTTCTTTGTAAAGCAGAGATGTCCAAACCAGGGCACGTAGATGAACTCCAAAAAAACAAAACACTAAAAAAATTAAGGGCAAAAAAATCACTTTTTTTTTTTTTCGCATTGAACTTTTGCAATGATTTTAATGACAATTTTCATTTTACACAAACTCTTACCTTTTTAATTATTTTTATTATACATTTTTAATATAATATAGTTGGATAATGCAACACTGCATTTGGCCACTTAATCAAGTTTTGTCCCTTTGTATTCCAATGTTAGGCACCTCCGCTGAAGAGGTTGACTGACTAGAACACTCACTTCAGAAATACTCACGTTGCAAGACAGCAAAAAACTTGCAGATCTTCCGTGAATGAGAAAAATACTTTTTATGTAATTATTTGACTTTTCTCTTTTAATTAAAATCCCCCAATTCACTGATCTGAAGCGAAATCTTCTCTCGTGAACATTCAGATCAAGACCAGGAGGGAATAACTTCCAGTTTGGTCTGTTTCTCAAACAAATCTATGCATGGCTTCAGAAGAAACTTTAAAAGTAAACATGATATGCTTAAATGAATAATGATGACGATTTCCCTTTTTTTATTTGGGGGGGGGGTGGGGGGGGGGACTTCAAGCATAAACACTAGACTGATTACAAACAGTACGTCCTGTCCTCCAGTCGAAGATTGATCAGATCAGCATTCAGCTTCACAACCTCAGCCACTATCAAACCAAAGAAGTGAAGCACTAGAAGTGTCCCACGGCCTCTGCTGAAATGATGACTAGTTGCACATCCGCTGGATAAACCGGGCACACCCGGACTCTGATACACCCGAAATTTACCACTTAAACATTCACTCGATGAAAACACAGTTTAACTTATATTTTATGTTTTACCCACGTATAATGGAATAATCCTAACTGTTTATACTAGAGAAAATTCAGCTGACTCTTTCAAGTCATTCACCGCCCCTGACTCTTCAAAATCTTTTAATTTTAACCAGAGAGACGGGATATTTAGTTTATGATTCAGGATGTCCCACAACTTATATTTTTCCTTATTAAACGCATTTCTGCATTGCTGTCTGCGACAGTTGCACGTGTCCCTCACTTGTTTATTTGTAACGTCGTCACGGTTTTGCAATATAGCGGCTTCAAATATAAAGTTAAAAGCACGCCCGATATATAATAAGAGAAAGAATGTGCTTACGTCTCAGCCCAGCACGCCAAACTCCTTCCTCCGCCCTGTTTTCTTCTTAACCCGTTTCCTTCTAGTTGTATTCTGACTCTTCTTCTGTCGGCCAGTTGAAAAGCAGTGTTTTGTCTCACAGTTGGAAGAATGTGAAGTTTTGTAGTGTCTGCTGAAGTGAAGATAAACACGCCTGAGTGAAACATGCAGGCAGCGCGGGACGCGAGCGCACAGCTGACTCCGGTGACGCAAACGCTCCTCCTGTTCAAGAGAAGGAAAAAATGAACGCGTTTCCCATCCTATTAGAGACCACAGGCCTCTGTTCAGCCCTCATTAACTCTGACTCTCAGACAGCCCTCCTGATGTTAAGAAGACCTGTGATAGTCTGCACTACAAAGAGTTTACTGTAGACAGGACAAACGTCTTTAATTAGAAGCTACAAGTAAAAATCTGGTCAAATATGTTATGGTTTATGGTTGCGGATCAATTTTTAAGAGGCATGTTGTTGGACAATGCAATAGAGTATTTATGCTTAAATCAGACTTATGTATATCTTAAGGCAGAATACACATGCACAACGCATGGGGTATACATTTAAGACAGTAATAAAATCAAAATTCAAAATAGAATATATATATATATATATATATATATATACATACATACATATATATATATATATATATTAAAAATAGAATATTTTAGAATAGAATTTATTTATTCATTTTTTTGTGTGTGTGGGTGGGTGATTTCAAAAATAGTAGAGAAGTTATGATATATATATGTATATATATATTAAAAATATAATATTTTAGAATATAATTTATTTATTCATTTTTTGTGTGTGTGGGTGGGTGATTTCAAAAATAGTAGAGAAGTTATGATATATATATGTATATATATATATTAAAAATAGAATATTTTAGAATAGAATTTATTTATTCATTTTTTTTGTGTGTGTGGGTGGGTGATTTCAAAAATAGTAGAGAAGTTATGATATATATATATTTTATTATTAATTATTTTAATTAATTAATTTACTTTTGACTGTTTGGACCTTATTGTACAATTATTGGACCTTATTGTGTGTGTGGGTGGGTGATTTCAGAAATAGTAGAGACGTTATGATATATATATATATATATATATATATATTTATTTATTTACTTTTGACTGTTTGGACCTTATTGTACAACACATCAATAAATATGTAAACTATCTGTGTATTATAATAGCTTCTTATAATTATCTTAATTTTCAGGGCCTTTTCCACTTTAAAGAGTGTTCTTAAATGTTTATACTGACCTGCAAACAATTAAAAATCATTAACAATGAGACATTAATCTCATTTTACATCCAAGATTTATAGAAACATTTGATTAGCCTAATCTGACATAGAAATGAGAAGAAAAAGAAATGGTAAAGAAATAGTTTGCCTGACAAAGACAATTCTGACCCTCACGTTGTTATAAAACTGTTGGACTCTTTCTGAAAACAATACTTTAAGGAATGTTTTAAATATTTTTGTCCATACAGTAAGTCAAACAATTTAAAACAACACTGGACCCCATTAACTTCAACAGAAAAAAGATTGTGAGTAAATCATAACAATTTAGCTGAACTATCCCTTTAATAGCCAACCCTGAATGTAAAGCGTAGTCACTTAACAAACCCAGTATTGTCTCTCAGATTCCCGCGTTTAGATATTTCCTGCCTCTGGAGCAAGAAAGGAACAATGAAAAACTGCTCGTTCTTCCTGTGCTCTTCCTGTCAGTGTGTGTATGTCTGAGTCTGTGATTTCCACGAGCATTTAGACCTGTTTTACAAGATTTCACTTATTCCTTATGATTTATTTCTCACATCCATCCAGGGCTAAGTTTAAATTCACAGCACCTGGGATAAAATCTTCCACCCCTGAGACCAAAACGTTAGCTGCCCTGTAAGAGTATAGTTAGTGGGCCTCGTCACAGACTCAGGCAGTCATGCTTGCGTTTCTGTATGCAAAAATAGAACAGCTATTACATGCAATCAACCTAATTCCTGCCCATTCTTTTAACCTTTTGAATGAATGAGTCGCAACAAATACAAATGAAAAGTATGCTGTAACTTTCCATTTATAGATTCTTTGGTGCCTGTTCACACTAGAAGTTCAGCACGACCTGACCTGGAAACACTGAAAAATCATTCATAATTGATTAGTGCTTGTGGTACATATCAAAGCACATGGAAATATCAGGGGTATTTTCATCATGTGAGTTCTTTTGAAACAAATTTGGTTATTTAACAAATTAGACTTACCATATAAAATAAATTTAACAGTTATATCCAAACGAAGCTTGAAAATTACCTTCACATGGTAACGCATCACAGTATTACTTTGTGACATCACAACTCATACAATGTGAAAATGTATTTAATGCAACTAGACAGTGATAGTTCAGACAAAAATTAATGCTCTGCCATTGGTGGAAAACAAATACAAATAAAAATAAAGTGCAATACAAAGCCATGGCATTTCTCTATAAGTATTAAATCATTTTAAAATACATAAAGAAAGTCAGGTTTGGAAACACACAGAAATTTCATTTTGGGTGAACTATCCCTTTAACATGTATAGTTTGACTAGAAATAACTGTACAATGTAAGGTCGTGTACAAGAGTGTGTGTACAGAGGGAGTCCGCTAAGGCAATAATAGACAGGATGTTGGAATAACATGCAGAGCAGCAGGCAGTCTTGGAATTAGAGCAGCGTGTGCTGTGGAAAATAGTCAAGATTACTTTCCATTACACAAAGAGTTCTGCTGACCTTAATGGCTCTTCAGTCCTAAACATCTATCAAAGGTCTTAAAGGGACGTTAAGGTGATGTATATTAAATTTTTCAATGTTCGAATATTTCACTTATCCCAGTGTGCCATACAGTGACAACTATAGGTGAGCCAACAGATTGATTCCAGTGAAAGATGTAAACATTGTGACGCCCGTAGAACATTGCTCTCTCAACCAAAAGTGTGAGTTTGAGGCGGGGCTAGCTGTTTATCTGGCCATTGGCAGTTGACAGCGTGATCAGGAAATCAGCTTCCAGAAAGCAGGTTACTCCACATACCCAGGTAAGTTTATTGATAAGCAAACAGATAACCTCAGCTTTTGGTTTTAAAAACTGAGATAACTTTCATGGAATGCAAGGAGTCGTAGCATGTTATTCTTGAAATGTTTAAAGAGCACATATGTTTCCAGTAGTCATTGTTTGTTTTAGTTTTTTTGTAAAGCAACATGATAACATAAAGCAATGTTTATTTTAAATTTATATTCAACAAGATATTTTCTAATAATGTAATACTATAATAAAAAAATAAAACCTTACAATGAATTTGAAAGCAAAATAAACTAAACTCATTTTTATTTTTTGCAAGCACAGACTATTTCTAGTTCAGTTAGGTTTGCTTTACTTATTTATTTTATTCAAACAAACAATATATTTCTTGCTCAGAGTAAAAAAAAATCAATTAAGGATTAAAAATTGAGATGATCGCAAAACCTGGTCCTGATCTCACAGCAATTCTTACATTTTTTACGAGGTGGTTAGTTAGTTTAAATTGGTACAACCTCACACATTCATATGATTTTTGCTAAATCGTATGTATTTTATGAGTTGCCAATTAGTATCAATTTGTTAGAATGACCTACACCTACTGGGGTTTAAATAAATCGTATAAATTCTTACATGTGAGGCTGTACGAATTCATATAAATTAGGCATAAATTAGGTACAATTCATACGAACTGGTGGTGAGACTGTGTTGAAACCTCCCATAGGTCAGGCAATACAGGAGGTGATATGCACACATAATTAGACATTAAACAAAAAAAGGATGGAGTACTACAGTACTTTGCACGTATTTCAATTTTGATTCCTGTTGAGAAGACTTGTTTTGTGTGCTCATTATGAACATACTCCGAGTCGACTGAGCCGTGGTTATTGGACACGTTAAACAGAAGAAAGATTTTGGGGTTATATGACAGTGAGTTAACCCTTATATGTGGAATACCTGTCAGAAGCTCACTTCACTGTCAAATAATATTTAGGGCATGCTTACATTTGGTGGATTTGGTTAGGTTAAAAGAAAATCTGGAGCGATTGAATAATTCTGAACGTTGATACTCGAACCTTGGTGCACACCAAACAAGTGGACTTAGACCTCATGGAAAGGTAGGTACAGTATTGGTCCACTTCCAAACAAACTTTGTGAAAGCAATATGGACAATATGCAATATGTCAATCCTAAATTGGTCTTTTTGAACCAGACCAAAAGAACCAAGACAAGGTTACACACTTAGACAGCAGTGCCACTGTAAAAATTTAATTTTCACCTCTTTAGAACCTCTAGGCAATTCAGGGTCCTTCAGATATTGTGTATCATCTTGCTTGTAATTCCTCAAAAACTCTTACGAGAAGAACCACTGGAAGCCTAGAGTTCTTGCAGGAGCTTACACACTGGGGTCTTTTCTGAAAAGGTGCCTAGAAATTCTCCAAAGAGTCTTGAAAAGCTGCTTGGCTTGACCTGGTTGAAAAGCATGTGTAGGACTTTCACCAGCATGCTAATACAGAAAGCATGATGAGGGTTGTATGCATTGGGCTCTTCTTCAGGCTATCTACCCTATCCCTACTCTGGTCTTTGTCCTTGCCCTCATCCTTACTCTTACTAGTCTTCAGTTTTGCTCAGCTCTTCTGCCTCCGCTCCCTCTCCTGGACTGACTTCCACAGAAAGGATCTCCTCTCCCTCAACACGAGGAGTCATGCGGATGATCATGGTGCTGTCGGTGGTCTCTGATACCATGTCATCTTCATCCGGGATGCGAGGGCGGGGAATGGGTGAACGGCGGTGCATGGGGGAGGGAGGCGGCACTGGAGCTGTGGAGGTCCTGCCGGAGATGGGAGTGGATGGCTGAGAGAGAGAAAGAGAAAAAAGGGAGGAAAAAAAGTAACTGTAGACTTAAGTTGAGCCACTGATATCAAATGGACTGTTTTACTGTATTTTCTACATTTCTGGACCTGGATCATTTCAGCTGCTGTCTATGGAGGGTCAGATAGCTCTTTGATTTCATCAAAAATATCTTAATTTGTGTTCTGAAGAGGAAAGGAGGTTTTATGGGTTTGGAATGACATGAGGGTGAGTAATTTTGGGGTGAACTAACCCTTTAAGTTGACATTTAAGTTATTGTCTGAAAATCAATCAAATGCCAAATATGGTAAGATGCATGACTTAAAGTTTGATGTAAATGCTGCTTGTTCTTAAGCAGTGATGGCGTTTGACAAAACCATGGCCAATGAGATTTAGTAAATGATGATGATCAACAGAATGGCTGTTTCTGAGGCAGCAAGTGCATCCTGTTATGCTTTCATCAACATTGCACAGGATATTTAAAACGTACAAAAGTATATTGGCTACAACTGGATGGCAAACAGCCTTCTCCGCTCTTCAAACACACACAAAAAACTTCACAGACAGTGTTTAAGTAAAGAAAACACTGTACTATTCAAACATCAGTTATTTATTAACCCTCAATTATTTATTAAGATCTGTCAGAGAACCGTGGCGCATCAATCTGAATGGAGACGGGGTGACGTTTTCACTGACAGTTTGATAATCCAATTGCGTTGTGATTCAAAGTTTTACTGAAAAGCTCTTTTTAATGCTTATCATTGGATAAATACTTGTAAAACTCTTGAGTTGGATCAAATATAAAAGTTTGGATCATTTTAGATGGCACACCTGACTGGCCTTAGGTATGGCGAATGTCATATTCTGCCATATAAAAATGGCAGGTTCTCAAGACACATTGGGACCAACGACATTTGATGTCATTGATTTAGAACAACACATCTAAAGGAACCAATTCTAACGGTGGAGGGTAAGATTCTCAATCTTTGTTTTCAAAATATACTTTTGGGCTAAAGCATCATAACAGGGGATATACTGTAAATACAGTACCTCTAGAGTTGCTCCTTTATACGATTCCTTCAGCTTGGCAAAAGTCTCTCCTGTGCCAACTTCCAGTGCAGCCTTGTATAATTTGGGTGTCTCCGGCCTCTGCGGGATGACCTCACCGCCCTCTTTAGCCTGGCCCTTCTCATCTGCTGGCTTCTTATCTTTGGTCAACATTTTCCTATGGAAGAAGACAAACTCATTAGGATGACAGGAAGTTGCGTTGTAAGCTTTGATGTGCATCGCTGAGACCCTAAAAGGAAGCAGACCTCAGCAGGGTTTGAGATGACATCAGATGACACAATCTGAAGCAATTACATAACATCATTCAACACATACACACAGTAAATTGGTCTCACGGGTGAAAGAATCATGCGACTCATGTCTGACCACATTTACCTTCTTCAGTCTCTCAATTACTAACAAAATCAAACACTAAAATTCCTTCTTGCGTTAAAGGGAAAATAGGTTGAAAGATGAATGTAAAGAGAAAGACAGAGAAAGCGATGTTTAACAAACATGTCTAATCTATAGAGATCTGTGAGTGTGATACAGAGCTGTAAATGGCTCAGACCACGGCGCTGGATAAAGTGTGTGTGTGTTTGTGTGTGAGAATTGCTGAGGCTCTTGGTTGAGGTTCGAGCTCCAATCCCTCTCACTTGGCCTTCTTGCGCAGCAGCTTCTGGGACTCGGGGTAGTGCACTAAAATCTCTGCCAGGTCCTTCTTATCCAGAATGAAGAGGTTAGCAAAACCGTGGGACTTCACGTTAGCCGTTCGTCGATTCCCGCCACCACCCGCCAGCAAACTGATGGAGTGAACACACACAAAAAACTGTCAGAGTTTGGCTTTTCAAAAATAAAGCATGATATATCTTTCTCAGCTGTTTTTTTCATCCAGTGTTGCAGATATCGCATAAAACATTTGCAAATGAAGCAGCCTTTCCATTGTATGTGCTCAAAATAACAAAATCATCACTTCCTGGGAAACTGGTTGAAGTTTCAATAATAAAAACGAAAGTTGCTGCAACCGTAAGCCTGTGGCTGTGATTTCGTACCTAATAAATAAATTCTGCCAAACGAAGCGCAGCAACAAATGCTGCCATGTTATCTTGCGCTTTGGATGCCTGATCATATGAGCAATCATATGAGAGGTGATTACACCAAATCAATTTGATGATAGACTTTGGCTCAGGCATTTCAAAATGATTAAAATAATATTTGAGATGGTGCACTGGTTAGTCCAGTTATCCAATCACATGATCTGTTGAGGAAAAAGTCACAAGCTTTTTGTTGCAGATTGAGGATATTTAAGGATTGAAAAGTGAACAACTAAGCATATTGTTAATGTGCATTGTAAGATTTTATGTGCTTTGTGGCATTTCCAATCAGAGTTTAAGTGATATTCCAAAAATCACATAAAAAAGATGGATGGAACAAATACGTCTTATCTTGGCGTTCTATTTGAAAGTCAAAAACTAAATTTTTTTAAAAAGAAAACTTCTTTAATCACTGTTAAAGGTTTAGTTCACCTAGAAATGTAGAATGTCATCATTTCTTTCTTCAGTGAAACATAATATGAAATACCTCCTAAAATGGTTTGGTTACTAATATTCTACAAAATAACTTGAAAAGGAAAGAAACTTACATAGGTTTTTACAGTTGAGGATGAGTACATGTTTGCAAAAATTACATTTTAAGGTCAAGTTGAGTGCATTGCAATTTGGGAGATGTAGTAGAGAATTTTTGGCAAATGTAGTAGAGAAAAATACTGTATACATATTGCATACTGTAACAATAATACATTAAAATAGTACTTTTCCTATTAGATGACATACATTCTTATTCAGCCGTCATAATATATTTTACATGAGGTATACAAGTTGTGTATTCATTTTTATCACTCACCTGATTTCCCCAAACACAGAGCCGGCTCTCAGAGTCACAAACACTGTCGTCCCATCAGGCCCTCCAACCACCTGCACCTCTCCAGCTTTGATGATGTACATCTCTCGGCCGATCTCACCCTGACCGGCAGAGCCGAGCGGGACAAGAGTCAGTTCAAAACGCTAACAGATAAAAGACTCTTTCATGGTGGCTGTTTGATGTGACCTTTACTAAGACAACCTTCAAATACATTGGACATATACTGAGATTATCTACTGGAGGTTTTAAAATATTGTTGCAATGTTGTAGCAAAGTGTGTACAGTAAAAAAAAATTGTAAATTACATATTGCTCACTTTTTTGCAAACAAAGTCTCCAGGAAGGTAGACCACAGATTTCAGCCTCTTGAGCATGTCAAATATCATCTGTCTGTCACAGCCCTGGAATGAACAAGAGATAAAGACTTTGACAACCATTGACAATCCATTGGGAACTGACTAAAAGAGTGAAAAGTGATAAATCTCTACAGATCTTTGCCAACAATAGTGCTATGCCATGTCAGGAAAGTTGTTTCAGAGTAAAGATAAGCAAGTTAGTAGATTTCAATGTAAAATTACATAGATAAGCTTTCTTTTTTTTACACTGAAATACTGGAAGAACACACATTGTACTTTTTTACAGTTACATTATTTGTGACAAACAATGTATTTGATGTTCATGTAATTAATCTGTAAAATGAAATATTATTTATTAGTAGACTTGATAGCAGGCACATGCACAAACTGTTCAGAGCACATGCCCTTTTTATAATTACACTCGGAAGTGCCCTTATTTTGGGGAGTTTTTTTTTGTTTTGTTTTTATTGGTAACCTTTTACGTCTGTTTGTCTTTTTAACTGCTGAATGTGCTGAAGCATGTAAATGAAATGATATAATTTATTAACATTTCATCATATTATATAGCCTATGGTCACACAGCATGGTAGGTTAAAGTTAATGATGATATTATATTACGCATGTGTTTGCTGGCTAGATTTAAAAAAAAAAAATCTAGTATTGTATTTTCCCCGCTTGTCTTCACATGTATAAACATAGAAAAACATGGTTTACTACTGTAATAATGTTGTATTAAAAAAACTTAACACAATGAGAAAGAGAATCATCAGGTCACTGTGCGGTCTATATACTTTATCATGCAGAATGTAATCTGCATGTATGGGGGGTGCCCTTTTTCAGTTTGAGCACATGCCCCCAAAAGGTCTGTGCACGGCCCTGCTTGATAGTGTTAAATATTTAATTATGTTGGGATTTAGAGCTGTTTCAATAAGTTACCTGAAAATGTCATGTTTCTGACTCATGTATGGACTTTAACATAAATAACCATTTTCCTTTTAATATTTAAAGATTTTTCTTGATTTCAATCCCAGTGTAAGGTTTTAACCAAACCATAATTTGAGAAAAACTATTACATTTGGCTTTAACAAGTACAAAATCTGTATTTTTTTATATGGATAATGCATTCATCTAATATGATATTAAGATGTATTAATGCAACACATAAAAAAAAATCAAATTTTGAAAAAAAATGTATTCAACATTGTTTATTAACTTGAGCATATTTTTTGTTGTACACTTTACAAAAAACACCATAAAAATTATGGTGAGAAATTGGCAGCTGCTGTGGTTGCGGGAATGCAACGGTAAAACAACCGTAACAACATTTTAGGTTTTTGAATTTAAGTTAATGTTAATATACCAACCTATTGATGTACTGATATCTGTTTTGTATCTTTGAAATACACTGATAAACACCAAAAGCAGGTGGTGATGAGAAAGTCACATGATGAACCTAAGCCTATCACAAGGAGCTTTAAATATGAACATATATAGAAATATTCAAAATAACATTGGTCATAGGTTCCTGAATCGAATTTTTGCAGTTTTTTGCATTTTTCATTGACAGGACAGTGGAGATACTTTGTCATTTGTCATTATCTGTGTATGTTCTTGAAAGAAAGAAAAGAGTGAAATAATAGACACTTACCTGAAAGAGCGCCACTTTACTGACAATGCTGTAGTTGACATCTGCAGCGATGTCTAGACGCATCTTATCTGGCAGCTGTATGAGTAACTCCTGTTCATCTGAAGACAAACACATCATGAAACGCAGCCAAAACACACATTTTATTTGCAAACATCTGGTGCAATGGAATTCTGCTTACCCAGCATGCCTTGTGATTTCCAGGTGTAGTCATACCAGACCTTGACGCGGTTCTGGACCTCGCGGGGGATCCTGTAGGAGCTCATGTATTTGACAGTGCTGTCCACACAGTGTCTATAATAGGCCTCACCAGCAGTAGCAGCTCCAAATACATCTCTCATCTATGAGAAGACACACACACAGCGCACAGGAAAACAAGTTTCATGATTTGATTATTTTAAAGTGGCATGAAATATATAGATCAGTGGTCAAAGCGTATTTCAGTTCAAAAACTAGACAAAAATAAATGATCATTCGCATTAAGACTATATTTGATATTTCTTCACATTTCTCTTTTTATTTTCATTTTAATGTTATTTGAAATAGATTTGTTTTTTAACTTGTCTATTATTGACATTTTTATTATCATTTTAAAAATGAAATTATTTTTATTGGCATTTCAGAGTTTTGTTTGTTAGCACATCAAGTTAATGTTATTATTATATTTCAGTTTTTAATGGTTTTTAGTTTTAACTATAATAAGCCTGATTAGATAATACATTATTTATATAAAAAAACCCCCTGCTAAATAAGTACAATAAAACATATGTTTTCTTTATTTTTACATTATTAATACCCTAAATCTCAATACTGCGCTGCCAGAAAAGACACATATTTTAAGTATATAATATAGTTAAGGTCTTATTTTCTAAATTTGGGGGAATCGTGATGAAAATAATGTCGCCTTGTAGTCCTAAACAAGTCTTTTTTTCTTTATGCAAAAATGATTTGGGGGTAAAATGCGACCTTGATGTTTATTTTACAATAAATGAGATTCACCAGGAATTTTTTCTCGTATGACTCCCACCTGACCAATAATGATGGAGAAAGCAAAGACTCCTACGAAGTAGTTGACGAGTTGGAAGACGATTTCAAATACAGTGGTGGGATCAGGCAAACCTCCAATGGTGATCAGAGTCTTCACAGCAAAGTAGTAGCAGCGAATATAACTGTATGCCACAAACACAGACTCATTACTTTATCTCCACTGTGGACAATAAACACTGAGGAACAGCCTGAGATCGAGCAGCTCACCTGTTTCCTTTGCCATTATAGACCCATTTGGTAGAACCCAGTCCTTCATAGTCAGAACCCCAATAGAAGACACAGGCATTACAGTGTAAAGAGTACAGCAGGTACGCACTCGTCCTGATCACCCTGCAATCCATCCAAAGAAATTCATTTTTGGGTGAACTGTCCCTTTAAGAGGCATCTGCTTTGTGTTAAACTGACCTCTGGTGGTGGTATCTGGTCTTACCTGTAAATGTAGGCTTTACTCATCACAGCTTCCAGTCGATCATTAAACTCAAAGAAAGCATTGTACTGCAAAATAGGCATAGAATAAGAGTATGAGTAAGAGTTTTAATGATGTGTGTGTGAAAGTGGAATGAGTAAAGGGGTGTTTTACCTTTAGAAGGCGAGGGAACCTCAAGAGTGATTTGACGCCTGTGAAGAAGTACAGCAAATCCAGTGGAAAGAGACTGATTACGTCCATCTGAAACATCAACCAACACCAATGGAAATTTCATTTTGTTCAGTGTCAATGCACAGATACAGCAGAAAATAGGTTTTACCTTGAATCGTTCTGTTTGTCTGTAGTTGTCTCTCATATCATTTTTGTCACACTGAGACGGACAAAACATAAAAAATAGACATCAACAACAGAACACAAACAGTGGCCTCGAAACATATCCAGATACTTTTGCATTTTACAGAAACAAAACAGAAATCTAAAGAGATAACTTTTTTTAAAGAATTTCTATGCTTTGGAAGCCTGTTTACTAAAAATAATAAAAGGGTCATTCTGACCTGTTCTTTTGCAGTTTTCAATATTGTATGTGTCACAATTTGTACTCAATTCAATTCAATTCAGTGAGTTTGTCACACAATCCTTAGAAAAAAAGTCAAACTGCAACATATAAATGCAGAATTATGAGATCCCCCAAGTTTATATCTCACAATTTTGACTCAAATTTCCCCCTTTAGATTTCTAAACTCATTTTTTTTTCAGGACTTTGAGTTTCCATATCACAATTCTGTTTTTCTATTACATCTTATTACATCTACATCATTACAAACCATAGATACAAACTTTTCCATAACTTCATAAGTACATTTTGTTTTATGCAAGTACAAAGGCTACTATTAAGTACTTACTAGATAATTACTCTGTATTATGGACAGTTTTGGGGAAAGTTACTTTTAAAAGTAATGCATTACAATATTGCATTACTCCCTCAAAAAGTAACTAATTACGTTATGCATTACGTTACTTTTACATTACTTTTAAAATATGGGCAGAGCTTGAGTGTTCGCTATAAATAGAACTTCTTATATTAAAAACAAAGGTAAAAGCACACCAAAAAGTGCAATGAAGAAACATGAAGAAAATAACTCATGCTACTTGTAATGTTACCCCACCTTAAAATAAAGTGTTTTTATTTTATATCTCGCAGCTCTGAG
>JAUMHI010000063.1:2857861-2870369 GCA_032359435.1 Enteromius unitaeniatus
GATCATCATCCAGTCTGTCTGGAATGACATGAAGAAACAGAACAAACTGAGACAGACTCAATCCAGAAGAACTGTGGTAACGTCTCTAAGATGAAGGAAAAAAAACCTACCAGTAAAGCTACAGTACTGTTCAAAGTTTCAGACATTCATGTAAAAATGCTGTAAAATGAGGATGCTTTCAAAAATAATGCAATAAATAGATCTAATCACTTAACTTCTATTAACTAAATCAAATAAATATCGGTATTACAGCTTTTGGTAAAACAGCTTCTCTTCCAAGGTGCCCTTGCTTATTGTTTGCCAGGTAGCTTTCCAGGTAGATTGTTGTCTTCATCTTGGAGACATTGCCACAGTTCCTCAGGATTTAGTCTGTCTCAGTTTGTTCTGTTACTTCATGTCATTCCAGACAGACTGGATGATAATTAGATCAGATCTCTGTGTGGAGCACTGGCTGTTGTCAGACTCCTTGGGCAGACTATAACAAAGCACTGCATTATTGTGTACTTAGTGCACTTAGTGGCCTAAGACTTTTGCAATTCTGTAAATATTTAAATGTATAATCTTGGGGAACAAAACACCCTGTCTTGCAAGCTTTGCATGCTAAAAAAAAAAAAACTTACCGTTTTGAACGATGTCAGAGCTCTCCTGAAAATAAACACAGAGTGAATTGGTAAATAGACGACTAGCAGTGAAGTCTTTCTTGCTTTATACACACTCTGCTTCACTTTAAAGGTGACAGTTTGCTAACAGCTTACCTCTTTTGATTTCTGTACTGGTTGTGGTATGATGCGTCCAAGCCCCTGTACTATCCAACCAACCATACTTGAAAACAAAATTAAATATAGTTAAATAAATATTACTTCTATGTGAAAACATTTTACATTTATCCATAAAACAAATGGCATCAGACACATGATATGTTCACAGACCCATTTTGTTAAAAAAATAAACAAAACACAAAACTAGCAAACAAAAAAACAAAGAAAAAAATTAAAACTACAACAAATATGGAAAACATAAAAGAAAAACTAAACTAAAAAAAAAAAAAAAAAAAAAAAGAAAACCCAAAACCAATCCAAATGCAAGACTGAACAAAAAAACAATCCAAAAGCAAAAAAAAAAGCAAAAAAAAAAGAGAAAAATCTCAAAACAAACAAACCCCCTCCCAAGAATACAAAACCAGAAAAAAACTAAACAAAAACTACAGAAAAACTAAAAACAATACAAATGCAAAACAAAACCAACAAAACCTATAAAGAAACAAGCACAAAAAAACAAACATTTATAACAAACCATATTATATTTAACCAAGGAGTCAAAACTTGGTTGGTTAACATAACAACATAAGACAGGCATTGAAAGGGAAGCAGACGGACACTTACTTCGTGCCTTTGGATTCCTCAGCTATTTTGGGCTGCTCAGGAGCTGCAGGTGGAGGTGGAGGGAGGGCTGCAGGAGCAGGTGGAGGTGCTGGAGCAGGTGCAGGAGCAGGTGGAGGTGGAGGAGCAGGAGCAGGAGCAGGTGTTGGTGCAGGTGCAGGTGCTAAATAGAATAAAGAAAATGTCAAAAAATGTCACTCTGTCACCAAGTAGGCCTAAGGTTCTGATGGTATTAAATGTTACCTGGCTCTTGTTTGCAGGGAGTCACCGGTGCAGAAGCAGCCTTCTGAGCAGGTGCATCTGTGCCAGCGGGAGGACGAAGATGGACAGGAGACTGAGGAACTACTTTCTCGAAACCATGCTTAATCCATTCTATTACCCTAAAAGAGAAAGAAACAGATAGGTTAGTGTTCAGTCAGAACAAGAGTCCAGATTAGCTTCTGACAACTGATTAACATATACCTGGGAGAGAAGGGTACGCTAGCAGCATCTGGCTCTTCATCAGACACAACCTCCACTACAGAAATATGAGGCAGTGGCTCAGCATCTGGTGAGAGTGAGAAACACGTCCCATCAGCTCTTTGCATTGCAAATTCTTAAAGGGTTAGTTCACCCAAAAATTAAATTTCTGGATGATATCAGAGTCATCTGACCCTCCACAGACAGCCCCACAACTAGCAATGATTCAGATACGTAGGAAAAACATTGGAAAAACAGTTCATGTGACATCAGTGACTCAACTTCAATTTTGCGATGCTAGGAGAATACTTTTTTTTGTGCCAAAAAAACAATAATAACATAATTTACTTCCGCCATTTTAGAGTATGTGTACACTTTCCTCTAAGCGCAAAGAACCGCAGATTACATGCATATGTGTGCTTTCCCCTGGATGTAAATGAGGCTCACGTCAACTACGTTAAAGCTTGTGTATGCGGTGCACTGTGATACTGTCTAAATGGCGGAAGACATAAGTCACAGAAGAATAATGGATAGAGTTAATTATGTTATTATTGTTTTCTTTGCACTAAAACAGTATTCTCCTAGCATCGCAAAAGATGAGCCACTGATGTCACAAGGATTGTTTTATTGATTTTTACTATTTTTATTTTATTTTTTTATCTGGGATCATTTCAGTTGTGTTGCTGTCTATGAAGGCACAGATGACTCTCTGATATCATCAAAAATATCTTCATTTGTGTTCCTAAGATGAACAAAGGTCTTATTGGTTTGGAACGACATTAGAGTGAATAATTAACGACTGTTCTACATGAAGAAGCTGGACTCACCACAAACATCTTTGACCTCTTGCACCTGTAAAGAGACGAGAAACAAAAAGAACTCTCTTACTATTAGTTCTTGATTAAATATGAGCTGGGTGATTGGCTTGCATTTTAGTTTGTATCTGTGCATATTATCTAAAGCATCATTTGTTTATGAAAGTGTTTGCAAGAAGGATTTCAAGTACAATGTTTCTTCAACTTCAGGCACATCTGGCTTTGTAAACTGGGAAACGGTCAAAAATAACGGTTTATTTTATACAGAAATAAACAACATACTTTTTGTTTGTACAATAGTAATGTTTGTTTATTTATGTATTTTAACTTACATGTTTTTACTTACATTTTAAAAAATCATTTTATTTTACAATAGTCAGAGGTAATTTGTGTATTATATGTAACCAGTATTATCAAAAACATTTTCACACACTAAGTACTGAATTACTGTAGTTATTTCACATGGTTTTTAATTATACGTTTTAATTTAGGACATTTTAAAGTTGAAAGTCTGGGTGAGTGAACAGCAAAATAAAAGCATTTGCAAATAGCCATAAATAAATAAAGTTTATAAGTACGTGATCTTCAGTTAACACTGTGCTAGTTTTTATTACGGTTGAAGAAACACCACATATGTCAGCATGGATGTCTGCTTTAACCTGCTACGCAAGCATCTGAGGGTTTGATGCAGCATATTTATAGCAGGCTAGTTACAGAACATAGCAAGAAGCATTAAGATATTTGAAAGGCAATGAAGTTCAAATTATGAGTGTTTCAGGACAAGAAGGATTTGTTGTGAAGACTCAACCCATAACCGCCTAAAGCAGTCCTGAAGCTTGTCTGCAGCGATCAGCTTGTGTTTACAACCTTAATTTGTTGTAATGCTGTATACTGTGATGATAACATAGCTGTAAGGAATTTAGTGGTACATTAATATTCAGCAGTTTGGACTGCTTGTTATAAATGGTTCTTGTTTACATGTATTTAAACCAGATGATTACTGTAAGCAGACAGAAATGCAGGCGGGGATCAAAGAAAGGAGTTCGCATGTTGACCGAATCCACTCTTGTGGTGGAGTTTGAAGACCAAATAACTGCAATGAATGTCTCTGTATATCACCTCATATCTAAAGGGGACATATGATTGTGTAGTCTTAATGTGCACAGTAGACATCATTCAAAATTGACAATTATTAAATTGACAGACTATTTACTGTAACTGAACTGCAAATCTGGATGAGCCAATGGTAACACTGGACCACCCAGATTTAAACATCAGCATCTATTCGGCAACTTGCCCTGCCCTAATGATTTGATGAAGAAATTAGAATATGGCCCCTTTAAAGTTAAAATACTGTAGCTTGCTCCGAAAACTCTGTACTTACTGGAAGATCCACTTTAACCACTGGAACTGCAGGCTAAACGGAAATGCAGTGAAACTCTCACATAAGCTCCTAGAAATCCTGAAGACACCTTTGAGACTGGTGTGTGGACCTGAAATGCTCCATTCAAGTTAACTCTAAAAATGAACTCCAATAATTATAAAATATAATCTAAAGTAAGTAAATAATAATGTATAATAATGTATAAATAATTGGATATACTCAAAGTATCCAAAGACATAACATATTCATTTGTAATTATTCATTGTAAGTATTTATAAAAAAAAAAAAGAAAATTTAATATGTTAAATCAAGAAATAAAAGTTTTTAATGTGACTATTTTTTGCCGTATATCAATGTGTCCTATGGTGTGTCCGAAAAATTTCAAAAATAACCCGCTAACATTGAACAAAACCTTTTTTCTCATGTTATTTGTGTGTTAATGTTTTTCTACATTTTTGCTACATCACACCATTGGACACAGTCCATTTTTTATGTGTCAACTACCCACATTGTGAGGCTCCAGGACACACAATTATTGGAATATTAAACACATGGATGAAACGCAAACACAAATCTCCATGAAAAGCGTAAAAATGTATGCTTCACAAATTCTTACGTGACTAACTAATAAGCTTATGCAGAAATCTGCAGCAAATCCAGTAAACTTGTCGGAGGAAATATTATAAAAATTGACTTGGTACATAACCAAGTAAGCAATCAGAGTTGCACAAAGCCTCAGTGTCTTATGGGATTAGTGAATTTTGTGCGGTGTGTGTGTTTTTACCTCGGTGACCTCCTCCGGCTCTGTGTGACCTTTGTATTTCTCATCTGGCTGTGGAACCACTTTTCCCAGCCCCTGCACAATCCAGCCTATCATTCCAGCTCTGATGGAAGAGGAGATACAGTAAAGTCCATCAGCTGCTCTGGGCATAAGCGAGGATGTGAATGCATGCAAATAAGCTGTTCTGCTATAAGTCAACTCTAGATGGCGGCAGGGGACAGTCAAAACAAGCAGGTTTGCCCAGTGAAGCAGTAGCCGATGCTAATAAAAAATGCTCCATTTCAGTACTGTTCTTTTAGATTAATATATATATATATATATATATATATATATATATATACTCTAGGGAAGCAAGTCTGCATATTACAATGCTTAAGTTTATGTCTGTTCAGCATGAGGGTCTTTTGCCTTGAGCTGTTAATATGGAAATACTGCTCAGTGCAATAAAGTCTTTTGCGTGTGTAGCATGCAAAGACTCTCCATGCTGGTCTGCAGCAAAGCTCTGTATGTTTGTGCATGACCTAATATCTGCTATAAGCTACTCACTGGTCCGATGAATTACTGTCATCCATGATACAGTGATGGAAAAATGGGTGATACTCATCAAAATATTAATTTAACAGGCACACACACACACACACACACACACAGATACAAATGTGAAAAAATATTCTCACACAACTACATGAAGATGCATCAAACAGCATACACAGATGAAATAAAAATGAATCTGTATGATTGAAAGTATACCTGCTGCTCACTGCATTTCCCTCATGCTGTTCAATCCAAGGTAAACAAAAATAAATAATGTTCAAGAATACAACACATGTTTATGTATACATGTACATTACCAGGCTTCCATAAATCAGAAAACATGGTAAAATTGTTTGAAATTAGTACACAAATAAAAAATATAAATCTGTTCAATTTTTTATGTACTGTATCTACAAAATTCAAGTTTTTAGTTGGTGCTGAATGGTGCTAATTAATAAATAAATTAAAGAGAATTTCCCATCACAGTAAATTTTAAATAGTTTTACAATTACATAAAGGAACCTGTTTTTTCCTAATTTTTAATGCATGTTTGAAGGCTTCAGGACACAACACACCAGATGCTAAACTGAAACACCTGAATGTTAAACATTTGAGTTAAATTAATCTTCAGCAGTGTCTAAAAATAATATGCATTACTTTTTACAAAAATAATGATTCCTGAAGAAGGTGTCTGCACATAATGATGATTGATCATATTTGTGTCATTGTAAACACCAATAACTGCTATCCTCATTAAAATGAACAAAAACAGAGAAGGTTAAGGTCACAATATGCAATATGTAAAATATGCACGTTGCATACTGCTGATATAAAAGGTAAAAGTCCTTGGTCCTTTTATGATCTATCTTACCTATGCAAATACTTAGATGCGAAAGCCTGATCCAGTTTTTTTGTTATGATGGATGAAAACACTGGAGGCAGTGTGTAAATGTGATAGACACAACATGAGGTCATTTTTGTTTAGCTATTTTCATGAGAATTTCAGACTCAGTGTGCAATGACCTTCTGTTTCAAATTTCAAAATACAGCACACAATCTCTAAAGAATTGTCTCAAGTTTAGTAATAAAGCATAACTACTCAAAAAACGGTAAGCTAAATGTGCTGAAGCTGGAAGTGCACTATGGGCAGACCCGACAAATTGATTATTTCATCATCAGTAATAAATAATTCTATTGATTAGTTGTTGCAAAATATGATTCAGCTTTTTGTGTTCCTGTGCTATGTGCCATTTTCAACTGGGTTACTTAAGCACAATTGATTTACCGGTTTAATCTGGATACTGTCACTTTAATTGAGATTGTTCGTTAATTTTAAAACTCACTGTTTTCGAACCAACAAAAAAATATATCGCATATTAATGTTCGATGGAACTAATAAATAACATAACATCTCAATTAATATGAGATTAACATAATTCATATACAGTATATAGTTGAAAATTATAAAGACTATAAGGCTGTAAGACTACTAATTAAATAATAAAAAAAAAATTCTTTCAGTACTGATTTTTTTTATGCATTGTGCAGTCTTATGAATTAGCATTTGTTTTATTTTGTTAGCCTACAAACATTATTTAGATTTCAGCTTTATTGTGTGTACATAGTACAAGACTGAAATGATGAAAATACCTTAACTTCACTGTTGGCCAGTTTGGAGGAGTTTACTGGCTGAGGGAGAGCACTGCTGAACCCATGAGAGAGCCAGTTCAAAACTCCACTATGAGAACTGGACACAGAGAGAGAGAGAGAGAGAGAGAGAGAGAGAGAGAAGGAAGGATAGAGAGCAGTAATTAGATCTGGCAGGATTACAGCGTCTAGAGACAGTGAATGCACATATGTCCCACACACAAACAAACAAACTCAAACATAACATCACCTGTTTTCCTCCGAGACCTCCTCCGTTTGCTTGGAAGGATCTGTAAAATAACATAGTGAA
This sequence comes from Enteromius unitaeniatus, assembly GCA_032359435.1. Lineage (NCBI taxonomy): Eukaryota > Metazoa > Chordata > Actinopteri > Cypriniformes > Cyprinidae > Enteromius > Enteromius unitaeniatus. Next base: position 2,865,171 of record JAUMHI010000063.1, read on the forward strand.
AAATGAATGACCAATATTCTCAGGTCTGTATTTTTTCTGTGCTGGTCATTGATCAAAACTGCTATCAAATTTGATAGACTGCATAGTTACCTTGTTTTACTTCCTCTTTTTTCATCACATCCTAAAGAAGAGCGCAGAGACAGTGAAGACATGATAAACAGTGAGAGGTGACTCAATGTACTTGTACACAAACTCACAGTTGCCTGTGCAGCGGTGGAAGCATTGGCCTGGTCCTCCTCTGCCAGCTTCCCAGGAGAGGCTGGAGGCTGGGGAACAACCTTTATCACCCAGCTAAACATGCTGTCAGAAATACAGAGCAACACAGTAAGAGTCAGTGTCAAATGTGACCCTTGACAACAAAACAAGTCATAAGTGTTATTTTCCAAAATTGAGCTTTATGCATGATCTGAAAGCTGAATAAATAAGCTTCCCATTGATATAAGGTAAGTAAATATAATTTACTAAATATCTTCATGGAACATGAACTTTATTTAGTATCCTAAGGATTTTTGAAAAAAATAATAATAATAATAATTTTGACATATACAATGTATTTTTGGCTATTTCTACAAATATACCCCAGCGATTTAAGACAAATAAAGACCTCCACTACCTTATATACATAAGAGTAGAACAGATGCTTTTTTTTAACAGCATTGCTTTTTTGGTTTGAGCCAAATTACTGTTTTAAAGCCTGAACTCAGGTAATATTATTATATTACAGTAATAATCAAACGCGTTGACGTAAACAGTTGTCCCTGTCAAATGTAGCGTAGAAAGTCCGATTAATTAAAGCCAATTGATCATTGCAATCCGCTCTGCAATGCGGAAGTAGGCCCTGTGTCTGTGAATGCACGGAACTTCCGATTCATTAGCCTATATGCTGCCACTAGAGGAATGACAAAGTGCAGTAAATGGCAGATTTATGCAACAAACCACTCATAATTATGACTATAAATCAAATAAACATGGAAGAAATACAAGTACGTTCATTCTAGTGAATCGGTTCGTGTAGTGATATGATGGTTCATGTTAAAATGATTCATGAATCACCGACTCGAGTCTCTGCATTGTGTGCCATTTTTAACCATCTGTAATTCACATTTAGCATAGTTTTACCAGTTTAAGACGGACCTTTAGCCTATTTATTAAAAAGCAATAGTAAACAGACGTTATATAAGTGAAATCATTGTTGAATCAGTTTGGTTATAGAATTAGTTTAATTAATCTAGGTCTCTCATCAATTTTACGTAGCCTAGAAAAATATCCAAAATATGTATTTTTATTACATTTTGAATCTCATGTCATTTTCATAGTGAATTCTACACACTTCAAGGAGAATCACATGAATACTGGGTAAATATAATAAACACTTCATAATCATGTTTCTGCCAGACTGGAAAGCTAGTTTAGATACATCTGAAAGTAAATTCAATGCTTTCAGGAAGAAGCGTGCCTATCATTGGATGCTTGCAAAATGATTATCTTCTGAAAGGGTTTTGAATGTATTAAACTGACCGTCAATCATTTTGCACATTTGAGTTTGCTGATATGTCTTTAAGGAGCTAAGTTTTAGTCAGAAGGTGTGTGATTAAAGTTAACACAAATAATCTGTAATTGCTTGCAGCACCTGCCATAGTTTTAAACCAATTGACATGACATATGTAATATACTGTAAATCTAACTGTTTCTCGCTCTTGGTCACTGGGGTTTTGTTCCAGTGGGATCATGGCTGTTTGTGTGGGCTCCTGTCACTGCTAATCACTGTTAAATGCATCTGACCCTAATCTCTCCTGGCTTGAACACCTGCGGAAACAGAGCAGGCCAGCTGTACCTGTCTGCCCACACTGCTCCACTTTACACCTGAGCAGAGAAAGATGGACTTCGTTTTGCGGTGGTCTTACTGGTGGGCTAACGTTAACTCAATTTGCTCAATCTAAACTCTCCTTTCCAGGTCAGAAACTGCGCTGTACATCATCAAACGTGCTTTGAATGCATTCAAACCAAGACTATACACTCCCACCACTGCAGATTTTTAATCGAGATTCATTTAAAACCCCTCCAAGCCTGTTTGGTCCAATGATCAGGTTCTGTTTCAGCAGCGGCCCATGTGTAGGACAACCAATAGAAACACAACTTCACAAATAACACAGAGCCAAACTGAGAAGAACAGTTACATGGTTATGAGTGAAATGCAGGATGCAGAAGGGTCTCGGAGCAGATGGGTGAAAACACTGAGCCGTAGAGGAGATTCATGGACTGGTGATTTACTGCTAGTCAAACCAGCTGTCAGGAGGTTCATACAGGCTGACATTTGAGGATCGGTGAGGAAATGAGCTGTGACCCACTTTAACTCAACTACTTTCCCAAAACCAAGTTATACTACATGCATGGAAATTCAGCTCACACCAATTCTGATAAATATTAGGCCATAAAATGCTTTACAATAAGCATCCATGAACATTAACTAACTACATTGAAATGAACTAACAAATAAAAATACTTAGGTATTAAAAAACATAAAGATGTTTACTTTTATTGATATATATATATTATTAAAATCCAAAACTGTTGTGTTAATATTATTTAATGTGCCTAACACGAATTCACAATAACACTAACATTAACATTAACACACACACACACACACACACACACACACACACACACACACATATATATACACACATATACATATATATATATATATATATAAATAAATTACTGTATTGCTTGTTAGTTAACGTAAGTTGGAAGATTAAGTAATGGGATGTTTTACCAAAATAATTAATAATACCAAAAAAATACTGAACTATGTTACTCTAATATCTAATAATCTAATATCTAATAATAATCTTTTATTTATGAAATGTAAAAAACTAAATCAAAACAACAAACATAATATATTATGCAAAATCTCATATTAAAAAAAACAGTAGTTTCAAAAATACATATGTGTGACTGTTAAATGGACATTAATATATTGCTTGTTAAATGCTGGCATAAGCAATATTTACCTGTAGTGTTCAGCAGAAGACAGTCATCCCAGAGAGAGGCTGAGGCTGAAGGACGGCCAGGTGGGAAGTGGAGGGATTATCCATGAGAAAGCACAGCTAACAGGATTAGGCTTTCTCTGGGACGGAGGGAGAGGGAGGACCAGGACTTGGACTTCATTAGCTTCACACAAGCCTTCTTGGAGCTCTGCCCATATAGGACCATAGGTGTCCAGAACAGAGACTGGGACAAAGAAACCCCTCAAACAGTAGCCAATGTAGTGCAAATATACATTGTGCATTATAGCTCTACAGCTGAGTTAGTTTGGTTGCTTCATTCATTTTACCTTAATGTACTATTATTAACATTTTCAAACCTCTACAATGCAAGTAAATCACTTCTATAAATGACTTTCCATCAGGCTAAGTAGAATAATATCTTTAGCCAATATTAAATTGTTATTGTTACAGTGCTCGCGTGGGAAGGAGAACGTGGGAGTCGAGGAGTGTCAAAAACAATCTTTTAATTAACAAACCCAGGAAAGATACACCGCAGACTGGACATACTGTAAGGACGTGAAACAACATTTAAGGACTGACGAGGGAGACTAGGAGACACAGATATTAAATACACAACATAACACTAGGAGAACTCAAAACACCAGCACATAACTAATAATCACCTGGAAGACAGAAAACACCAAATAAGGGCAAAAGTCAGAGACCAAAACACACAGAACACATAACAGTTATATTTTACGTGCCAGTGATAAATTAATAGTAGCAGCAGTTGTAGTGTTTCATAAGTATAGTTAAAAACTATACTTAAGTATAGTATGAATTTATCTCCTTAATTTAATATTATAATATATTATATAATGCTAATAAATATAAAAAATAAATTTATTACAGCTTTTTATAGTTTATTTATGAAGTACCATTTCTTTTTGAGGTAAAGTATTATTAAAAAGCTAGTTTGTTTGCAATTATGCTCACATATTTTCTTGCATATTTTAAATGTAAATTCTTTAATTTGTCATGACTAAACTTGAGGAAAACTGTGTTACTTTTGATTTTATTTTTCTTTTTTTTTCTTTTTTTTATTGTAGTTTAGACTTTAGTAATTATTTTTTTCATTTTTACACATTTTAGTTATTTAATTAATTTTAAACTAAATCAAAATAAAAAAAGTGTTGCCTTGGCAACTAGTTGAAATATAATGATTTTATTTTTTATTATATTATTTTTACTATACTTAATTTAAGTTAATTATTTTAATGGTTTATAGTTTTTTATTGTATTTAGATTTTAGTAATTTTGTCACATGTTTTCATGGTTATTAATTTTTGTTATTTACTACAGCTTAAACAAAATCAAAATGAGAAATGTTACCTTGGCAACAAGCTAAAATATATTAAAAACAACAACAACAACAATAATAATAAAGTATATTTAATTTCAGTTAACATTTATTTCAAGTAATGTAAATGTTTTTTGTAATTGGTTTATTTAATGATGATAACCCTACCTATATTTAATTTTTCCGTGCCTAAAGGAAAGTCTCATTTCACCCTTAATCTCCCCGATGAGATTTCGTTGGTGCAGTTATGGTTTAATGTGTTAGGTTAAAGCTGCAGGTGAGTTTGTGAGCATGATTCAGTGAGATATTATTGCTCCGTGAAGACAGCTTATGGTCATAAGACAAAAATACTAATGTCCTAATTTATCCGGTCTTTGGGGGCCCTCAAACCTTCACAAACGAGTTTTGATATCATGAACGATTCCAGCGTGTTTGCCGCTGCCCTTCAGGTGCGGTGACTGTCTCAGTCTGTTGCCATCGCCTCCCAGTTTGCCATCTGGCACATATTCATCAGTGAGATAAGATACCGTCTCTCGGCTCATGTATAAAAATTCTCAAAGCCTGAGATGAGTCACTTTCACCTCTGCTCACAGCCCTCTCGAGTCTCCTTCATCCCTCCTTCCCATATGTCAGCCACCCTGCCACTTATTACAGCTGCCACATCACGTCCAAGAGTGCAGGAGACTTCACACAACTCAAAACTAAACCCGATTTGGTTTCACTTTATTTTGATGATCCCTTTAACGTATTCTGTTGATAATAAGTAACGTTGCACCTACATATCTACTAACTCTCAATAGAGTGCTAGCAGAGTATTAGTAGACTGGTAGGGTTAGGGTTAGAATA